>CAUYRT010035111.1:0-42225 GCA_963574885.1 Lepilemur ruficaudatus
TAGCAACATTATAGCTTTCTACAATTGACAAAAGAAAAAACCCAGAAGTATAATGATTATGACAAGAAAAAGTTTTCTTTTAGTTTTAATTAAAATTTTGTTTTTATTGGATGGTAAAATAAATGAAACCCTACATTATACTTGTGGGCAGTGTGTGTGTTTGTGTGTATGTGGGGGGGGTGGTGAACATGGTCACCATTTCCTCCCATGTTTCCTTTCTTGAGTTTTATCTGAGCCATGAAGGATATTTTATAATAAAACATCTACATATTACATGGCAATCTATGATCAAAAATGAAAATGTATGTACAAAAAATTTCCTAAGAACTTTTATTATATTACTTTTTATTATATTACTTCAAATATCTCTATTATGAGGAATTCACAGGCTGCCTAAGTTAGCTTATATGTTTGGCTTTCTCTTATCATGTAGAAAAACATTTCTTGAGGCTGTGTTTTTTGATACATTTTGGACATTGAGTGTATTTTTCTCTCAGATATGAGAAGAAATGGAGAGGAGAAGTGCAACTAGTTAGAAATAAACAGTAGTCATTCTGAGGTTCATTTGCATTTAAATCTTGACTACAGTCAGGAATAATAACAGAAACGTTCAATCAGAATCAGAGGCACTCAGACACAGAAACTGAGGCATCTATACTCTCACTCTCTGACTTATGGTCTTAATCATAGACTCCAGTGAGTTTATTATAATCATTTTAGCATTCAGCCTCAATTTATGTTGAGATGCTTATTATAATTTGAGAAAATAGGTGATGGGAGAAATGACTTGAATTAATTTCAGATAATCCTATGCAATTCGTAAGTCTACATCTAATAGCAAATAATTGCAGCAAAATTTAACTAAAATCTCAGAATCTTTGCCAATGAACTGAATTCTAGGTAAGGTAGCCAAATAAACTGCCATGATTGGCATTCTTCTGGTCTTCCAAACCCTGTGTTTTCCAAATGACATATGGTTTCGGATTCTTCCAGTCACTCACTGCTCCGTTTCTCTCTTTAGTCTCTCATTAGTTGACTCCTGCACATTTGAATGAATAAATGCACTTTGTTTTAGACATTAGTGGAGCAGTCTAATGATACACATGCACACAGCCATGCATTGCTTAACAAAAGGGTGCTTTCTGAAAAATGCACCATTAGGTGACTTCCTAGTTGTTTGAACAGCATAGAATGTACTTACACAAACCTAGATGATACGACCCGCTACACAGCTAATGCATGGTACCAATAGCATCTTGGTCCTAGGCTACAAACCTGTACAGCATGTTACTATACTGAATATTGGAGGCAACTGTGACACAATGGTATGTACTTACATATCTAAACACACCTATACAGAAAAAGTACAGTAAAAATATAGTATTATAACTTTATGGGATCATCTTCATATATGTAGTCTGTCATTGACCAAAACTTCATTGGTTTTTTTTTTAATATATTAGACATTTTTATCCTTCTCTATGACAATTTGGGGAAGTTTTATTATTTTATAATATAATTTTTTTATTTTACAAATTTATAATTTATCATATCAAATTTTTATATTTTTATCAGGATTTGACAATAGTAAGACATATATAATGTTAATTTTCCCCTACATAGCTTTTAAATCAAGATTGCACCTTAATTTTTCATGAAAAGAAAGTTTTGGACACAATATTAATACTTAAAATGAATAATGCACTTACCATTTGAGAAGAAGGAAGGGAAAGATTGAAGTGGAAGGTAAAGAGATATTATTAATAGGCCAGCGTTATTTGGAACATAAAACAAGCAAAGGATAAAACCCAAAGAAGAAGTTTTATGGCAAGTAGTTATATCCCAAGTACCATTTTAAATGGTACATTAAATTTTCTACAGTTCTGAATAAATCAAATGTCTGTGTTTACACCTTTATTGAAGCTTTTTATTTTATGAGAAACAAATAAAAAATATCAACGACCTACAGAAAAATTTTGGAATTTTTTGTGAGGATGGAAAAATCCAAGAACATTTTTAATGGCATAATATTAATTTGAGATATGAATTATGCAGTTATTTTGCCTGTCTGAATATCTCTGCACCTTATTTTGCAAGTGCTATTAAATGCCAATAGGCACTTTACTGTTACCGCCTCAAATTTTTGCCTGCAAGAATTTAGGAAGATACAAAAGATAATGAAGGGTGGGAATTGTGGTTATTGATATTAATTCCAAATATTTCTGTTTCATTATCATGAGCCTCCAGGCCTTGGACTGTGGGCCAATTAGATGCTGCAGGCTATAACCACTGCCCTGATAAACAACCTTGAAAATTTTGGCAGACCCTTTTCAAAAAAGGGAGCAAATGAGAAACAGTAGATGCTCTAACACATAATTATCTCTGTTACTGGAAAATTAACTAAATGTGTATGTTGTACCAATATGGAGTTGTTGGAAAAATCTTTGTCAATTAGGATAGTAATATATTTCCTTGCTAGATTTTATTGTATTTTAATATACCAATAGTCAATCAGGAAGCAGTTATTATCAGCACATTTTTAAAGATAAGAAAAAATGTTGGTCCAAAGAAAATGGGAAGAAAAATTGATTGTCTTTGATAATGACACTGCAACCGGTAGTGTGGACATAACCAGGCTTTCCTCTGTACTCCCTCTCTCACTTCCTTTAATGTCTCTTTTAGTCTAAAAAAGGAAATCACATCAATATTCTACACAATAAAATTCTATCACAGAAATACATGATTTAATTTAAAATTTTATATTAGCTAAATTAGGAGAATCTAGACTCGTAAGTTTTCAGTGTTAAAAGTTTTCTCAACAGAACATATGGTTAATACAATTACCTAATGCACTGGTACATGTGAAGTCATTAGCACAGTGCCTGCCACATATGTGAGACCCAATGAAGTTAGCAGTCATTACTTCTGTTATTTTTGCATGGTTATAATCATCATTATTTAGCACTCACTGAATCTATTGAAGAAAGAAGCTATATGTTGAAAAGGTTCATGGCGATTTTACTTCTATGCTTTTATACAGATTTTTCATCAGGTTAGCTGGGAACAACAATGATACAAGTCCAGACTGATTCCTATGTAAAATTGTGATGCACATGACAATTGTTACTTTTGTAATCATGTCTTCTGATAGAGAATCTTCTAGTTATCCAAGAAGGTGTCTTTGACTGGGAAATTTAACGAATCCACGTATCCAATTCAAGGTCCATTCACCTTTGGCTCTTTCAACTCCCTTGCACATTTCTTAGTACCATTTGCTTATTCTACTGCTTTATGGGTTCTGTTCTCTGTTGTGCAGGGAGTCTAGGAGATCTCTGAGCAATCTATGGGTGCCTAACTATTAAAAACTGGTAATAGGTTAAGATAAATACATTTTGGTGTTGCAATTTGTAGCTATAACAAAGAAATTAAATTAATCTTAACCAAACTAAAAAATGCTTGATCGTCAATTAAAATGAAAGCCTAAAGACGCCTCTCTGCTTGCCAACCTCCTAGTCTTGTCTTCCAGGGTTACTCCAAATCTCTCTCCAAATCTTTGTTACCCACCCACTCAATATCCTTCTTCAGCCATCCTCATGCTTTGGAATTGATATTGACCAACCAGGTCCACCTTTTTGGTGAGTGCCCTTGATTAGATACTTGCCTTCCTTTTTAGATACACTGCTCTTCTGTCCCATCCTCTCAGATATTTCGTAGGATTAATCAGATGAACTAATCTGAGATGTGGTGTTAGGATTCACAGCAGCATTGTGTGTTTATTCCTCCTGCAAAACTATTTTAAAAGCTTTTTTCACATTCTCTGCAACTATAATAGGGAAGGTAGAGAGGATGCTTGCGGAAAGGTTAGTTTTTTTAAATTTTTTGGTTTTATTTTTTTTACCCATGATCAAACCATAAGCATGAAGCTCTGCCTCCTTTTTGGTTTGTTTTATCTTGACTTGTTTCTTTTTCTTTCTCGAGGCAGCTAGGGACTCGTGTACCCTGTCCCTGCTCTCCCCCAGAGAAAGGAAACCATTGCCTACTGAAAGAGGATTTTAATGATGTGATGAAAACATTTTAGAAAGTACTTTAAAGAACAACGTGTTTATGTAACCTCCGTTGAAAAGATGTTTTCAGGAGATTGAAGTAGAAAAGTGACTGTAAATATAGCAGAAAGGAGAAAATTGGAGTGTGAGATTATGAGTAGCAGTGTGAGGCAGAGAGTATTTTGAGCTATTTTCCACTATATAATTCCTTGGGGATGCGATCTGGGTTCTTAATCTCTGTTTCTCTAGCACCTATCACCATGTCTGGTCCATCATAGGCATTCAATAAATGGAGTTGTTTGTAGAATGAACATAAAGTAACCTGATGGATTTCCACGGAAAAACCAGAGAAAATAATAGTCATGGGAAGGGAGACAATAATCTGCTAAAATAATAATTAGTGCTTGAAGTGAAAGGAGGGAAAAGGCAAGGAAGGCAGTAAAGATGATCAGAAGGTATGATATGGATCAAATATTGTTTCCAATTAAAAATCTCTTGCAATAAACATATTTTATGATTGTCTTACGCACCTTGCTGTTCAAGAATAATAATTCCTTAGATTAAAAAATCAAACTCTTCAAAGAACGTTTTACTATCCAGACATAACCAGCTGACATAGATACAATTTAAACTTTTATTTAAAAAAAAAATAAATACTGTGTGTCTACACAATGGTGTTGAAATCTCTGATGCTGTGTGCACAGTGGAGAGCAATAACCGTTCCTGTACCTGTGAGTTAATAAAACAAACACCTTAACAACGCTGTAGGGAAGAGGAGATGCTCTCTCGTGAATCTCTGAGGAGTCATCAATTTGATATCAAGAACCCTTTTTTATTCTTTTGAGCAATGTTACTGGCAGCCATTATAACAACTCCTCAGAGGCTATGTCTAAGCTAACATTGTGACGAAGTTGAAGGAATAAGGAAGTGCGTTGTACTTTTTAATGCAGGATTGACATGTCAATAAATCAAGGGCTATAAATGAAAAGAATTAACAAGAAAACATAGAGACTATCCGCCAAGGGGAACATATATAGCACTAGTTAAAATCAGTCTTGGTACTAAGTAATTTATTGTCCTTTTCCATCTTCTAATAAACTCTTAACATTCTTGCTTTTTGTTCTCCCCGGGATATTGAAGAGCCAATATCAGTATACGCATATTTTAAAAAATGAATAAAATCTATGTATATGTGTATGAATAAATGTATGTACACATTCATATACACGTATAGCTAGACAAATAAATCACCCTGTTTTCCTAGATAGAGAAAAAAGCCTTTGATTGAGAATTTAATTGAATTCTGACCAAAGCTATGACCTCAGAGCTTCTCTTTGCTTAATGCATGTAGTGGTAGTTAAGAAGTATATAAGGTTCAGGGACTGGCCTCACTTAAATGCCATTAACTTTTCTGTTAAAAGTCTCTGCCTAAGGCTGGGCGTGGTGGCTCACGTCTGTAATCCTAGCACTCTGGGAGGCTGAGGCAGGAGGATCGCTCAAGGTCAGAAGTTTGAAACCAGCCTGAGCAAGAGCGAGACCCCGCCTCTACTAAAAATAGAAAGAAATTAATTGGCCAACTGGAAATATATAGAAAAAATTAGCTAGGCATGGTGATGAATGTCTGTAGTCCCAGCTACTCGGGCAGCTGAGGCAGAAGGATCGCTTGAGCCCAGGAGTTTGAGGTTGCTGTGAGCTAGGCTGATGCCACGGCACTCTAGCCTGGGCAAAAAGAGTGAGACTCTGTCTCAAAAAAAAAAAAAAAAAAAAAGTGTCTGCCTAAATTCCTATTATTGGCAGAAAGCTAGTGTCTCCACCTATTTAGACGAGATTTAAGCGTTACTTCCAATTGTCAGGTTCTCTGAGTTGTGTTTCAGGGTTCTCTCACATGTAGATTATGAGAGTGGCACATCCTAGATTTTAGAAAGAAATGACGTCTAAGAAAATAGGATAGCAGTCAACCATACTGTCCTGTTCAAGCATGCACATGTTTTATTTAAGTATTCTCCAAAGATCTATTTTTTTTCCAGCATAATGCAGGTATTATGCTATCCTTTGAAATAAGATATAAGAATTTTAAACAAAATTGTCAAAAACAATGACCTTAGTTACTCCATATGGTACACAGAAATAATTACATTTCACTTACAATACAGATGCACTTAACACAGTCATCAATAGTCATTCACCACCAACACGGTATAGTTTTAAATCACCTAAAACATCAAAAATTTTTTTTCTTTTCCAAAAGTCTAAAGAAATTAATAGTTTTGGATAAGTGATAAATCAACAAAGGATGCAGAATTGTCAACCAAAATAACCTAATTGCATTTTCTTTTATGTAATATCAAGAACATGAAAAACAGAACTTCTCATTGGGAATCAAAAGATGTAAGTATTCCTGACTGTAGTTTTCTTAGTCTACTTTTTTTAAAAGTTTTCAATAAATGTCATCAAAGAAGATTCACTAGACATTTGCTCTAGAAGCATAAAGTGACATGAGGCAGGTGTTAATATAATTGTTAATATTTGCACTGCTGGAAGATTAGTAACTTTTTAAAAGACGAACTAGGATTAAGCCAGTTCTTCCCAAGAGATAATTGAGTTTATCTTACTTTCACTCAGCAAATGTTTATTAAGATCTACTGTGTGCACAGCACTGTTCTAGAAGCTAATTCTAGAAATGGGAAGCAATAATTTCTGGCTTTACTTGAAAATATTTGGATTAATCCCTTTTCATGATAAATTATGATAAGTATTTTAAAATCTCTACAATAGAGGGATAGTTATTAACTCTTTTCATGTACAGAAGCTACGCTTTATTCCTCACAGTGGTGGCTTGGAATGAACAAAAACTTTGCATTTGACACTAAACTCTTTTACAACGTCACGTGCAGACATGTCTGCTGATATATTTTAAGGGTGAAAAGGTATAAAGACTTTTCACTTAAATGTACATAGAGATCAATTTTGCATCATCAGACTCCTGTCCTCCTGATTTAGTGGAGAAAATTGCACCTTGCAATACACAGGAACCTTTCTGAGATAAATTTGTGCTGCCTTCCTGAATGGAGTAGAAAGCATGCTTGCACCAAATATTGCTACGTGAAGCACTCCAGTGTATAACTACATTTCAATTCACATTAGTTATTCTCAAAATGTATTCAAGATCTAAAGCAAAATAAATAATACATCAAGTAAGATTCTGAGATCATTGATCCTGTGATATCAGTCCCAGACAACTCTTTTCATGAAACACATAGTGATGTATCCAATATTGGGGCTTTTCCACAAACAACAAAGACTTTAGAGATAATTCATACATGTCAACTCCTTTTTTTTTCTGGTTTTTGACAAGGGGATTGCTGACAATCTACTTACAAGGTAACTTGTTGGGGAATATTAAAGCAGGAAAGTCATCTGAACTACAGTAAACGTTGATGACAATAAGCCCAATAGAAAAACAGGAACAGATAATGCACTGTCACAGGAACACACTGGACCAAAGAATATTACTGAAAAACATTTATGGCACAACAGTTTTGGATTAAAAAGTTACCTAAAACTTGGCCACACTAGAAGTTTTTCTATGAATGTGGCTCTTACTGTATCTATAAAGATCTGGAAAGCACAATAACAAAAAATCCTGAATCCTGATACAACAGGTATACAACGAATTATTGCAGTTGTAACAGTATCTAGGTGCAAGGTTAAACAATAATTAATACTGAACTATCTGAACACTTTAGGTTTACTAATAAGCATCCCCATGAGAAATACTGCAGTTCTAAAAGGAGTTTATTTGCACAGCCCACCATGGAACATGAACAATCAGCTTTTTGTAAGTGCACAGAAATTCCCCCTTTCTACAATTATAGTTTATCATGCCTATTCTGAAGACAACATAAGGAAACTGAGATCACTGCTCCAAAGAATTCTAGCATGCATTATGGTGGTTTCCTTCAGTCAATACAAATGTGTTGTGTGAGTTTTTTTTTTTTCATATGTAATAATCTTCATCATAGCCAATGTTCATGGTTTTAACAGGAAAAATTTTTATCAAAATGTTTTCCATATTTTTTTTGTTTTGCATTCAACTGGAACATTATGTTCAAAGATTTATTTTATTTATTTTATTAAAAAAGAGTTCTGATCACAAGAAGCATCAATAGGCGGCATTTCATTGTGCTCATTCACAAAGTCAAAGGGCCACAGAATATTCCTCTGTATAACAGGTCAAACTCTGTCTAGAAATGCCATTTGGTGGTTTTTATTCACATCCTCAAGTTTGGAAGTTTTGTTTTTTGTTTCACTACCAACCTTCTTGCTTTGCTGCCTTAATCTGCAAAAGGTTTATTGTTTCTTCTTTCTTCTGCACTGAAATTCTTTCCACAGCCAGGGCTCAAATTTTCTTAGATCTTATTCCAATTGTCTTACAAAGCAGACACTCTGACGATATTTCCTCCTGAGTACTCAGGAGACTCTGGCCTGTCATCTCCTTCTGGTGTGGTCACTGGAGGTGTTGGGATGCTTATTATTGCTGTAGTCACATAAGGTTGTTCACAGTTTAGTTTAACACACTCTTCCATTTTGGCATTTAAACTGGATCGGCTGATGAAAAAGAATAGATTTAGGAAAGTAAGTTGTTTACCTAATTTTTTTTTCATGCAACTGAGGAATGCATGTTTTAATGCTTATAAATAACATTCTAAATGTCTAAGAAAATTTACCGTAATTTAAAATAATTAAATGCCAAACCTTAATATATATTAAGGTGAACATTAGTCAGTAAACTAGTATTAAAAACATTTCTAAAAGCCAGCTTAATTTGGTTCAATCAAGTGTTTCTCAAAGCATATTCTACAAAAATGCAAGAAAGAAAGAGGACAAGAAAGAAAAGGGTTATATTTGGACAGGCAGAGTTGAGCGAAGTAAAATAGTTTTAAGACAGGACCTCGAGAGGTTTGAGAAATGACTATGAGAGGGTCACATCATATCGATTTCTTAACTTTTTTGGCCACAGGATCTTTTTATTTTCATGTTTGGGGATATATAATTCCCTTGAAGCTCTCAACTGATGACCACATGTTAAGAAACCAAAAAAATTAGCTATTACTATTTAATACTTCAGGGTTTTCTAAGTGGTACATTTTATACTCCATGCATGAATTTTATACTCTGTGTGGGGAAGGGGATAAAGGAGAAAAGAGAAAATTATTTTATTTTATTTTCATGGATGATATGATTTAAATGTACTACTTTTTCTTACATGTATGTTTGTGATAAAACAAACAGTAAATAAAGACAAATAAAGAAAAATATCAATATGAAAATTTTGCTTAAATTATTCATACATTAACCAGAGGTAAACAATTTTAATATTTCACTAATCTGCTTTTGTATTGGGTTTTTGTGTTTCATGTGGCCAAAGAAAATCTTTATGATCAAAACAGTGTATTGATAAACAAAGATTTGTGTCAGTGGAGTTTTAATGTTCACTGTTGCATTGAATGTGTTGATACATTTTTAGCTGCTGTTGAATAATTTTCAATCATATTGGTCTCAATTCCATGTATCTATTTTATTATAGTGGTGTTGATTATCATTTTAGGATGTTTGCGTTTACATAGTGGGCTCCTGAGTACAGAAGTTCTTACTCAAGGGAGAAAAAGTTGTGGAGTTGAAGAGATCAAAACATTTATGTGTGCCTGATCTTTTCCTGTTTCTACTCTTTTAATACTGACACAACTGCTACTTTTGGCCCGTAATGGATATGCCAGTCAATCCCTTTTCCTACGTGTTACAGTATAAGTTTTGTCTCTTTCTAAACCCTTGGAGCTGGGATTTGGATGTTAGTGGTAGCAACATGACTGCAGGAGGCATGCCCTGGGAGCAAGCACAGGTTAATCTCAGGTACCTGTTAGATAGAGGTGTTCTCTCCACACACCTGATCTGAATCGTACTGAGTTCTTGCACACTGCCTCGATGGCTTCCTGATACATTGGCATTTGGGATGCGGAAAGTTTTTTTGTGTCGTCGTGAACAGCAAGTGCTGGTGACTCCTTGTGAAGAGAGAGAGGGGCTATGACTTGAAGGACGATTAACAGTTGCAACTTCCATGCAGCTTTCTTCAAAGACTTGTTCATCCACAAACTCGTGGTTCTGTTCCATAGTTGTAAGAAAATGTGAAGAAAGCAGAGAAACACATTTTTTAATTTTAGAAAAGGAAATGCATCATTTTATTCTTAAAACTCAAATATGTTCAGGTACAGTTAGATTTGCTCCAGTGGTTAACTAAGACCATTTTCATAAAGATTAGAAGGCCCAGACCACTTCTTTTTGTCATTTGTGTGGAAATAAAGTCTCTTTAGTAAGACCTGGAGATTGGCATATGCGGGCTGATTTACTGGCCATTCACAGACTAACTTTACCTTGAAATATAATTTATTAATTTAAATATAAAATCGGGAATTATAAACTAAAGGAAAAAAATCCTTAAAAATGAATATAGATAATAACCACAAGGAATTTGTAAATTCACACTGACTTTATTCTTTTAAACAGATTGAATTTATGGAAAAGAGACTATTTTAATAGAATGCCCCAAATTAGATTAACTGTTATATATTAGCAAATATTTTCACAAAGAATTGAAAACATTTTTTAATTAGGAAATGAGACACCTAAGACACTGTCCATTACTTTAGATGCACTTTTAAAATCCTCAGTACATAGAAAAATATGACTTATTAGCTAAATAAGTAAAATACAATTATCCTCAAAAGATGTCACTTTATGTTTGAGCTGAAGGGGGTTCTCACTGAACTTTTGTGGCCTTTTTCATATCATTATGATACATCACTGGCTGTGTTCTTTGTATCTGTCTGCATTCCGGGTTCTTCCACACTTATTTTCTAGCTTCCAGCCCGGTAGCAAACAGTAATAGGCATCATTTCACATACCATATTTTATAGAAACACAGTATAAATTTTGCTTTTAAAATGTATAGTGAAAAATTGCCTCCCAAAATGCCGATGCATGAATTTTACTGCAGAAGTATAAGGGAAAACATTTTTGGTCTGAATTACTAGAGAATGACTTTAATTACTATTTTTGTGGGGGCGGTTGGGGGGGGAATAGTCTTATAACGGCAGGCTTTGCATATACCAAATTCCACTTAACCATCTCTCATCCCAAAATATTAATAAAACAGTTGAAGCAATTCACTGGCTAATAAGAAATAGATTGTTTTAGTTACTCATTTTGTCATTTCTTTGCTGAGATAAGCAGTTTGAAATAAATGAAATTTAACATTCTACTGCTTCAAGTTCAGAGAATAATATGATCAGACAAAATTTCATGTTAAGTATTAAATTTTAGAGAAAAAGTCATGCACAAAGGATTTATAATCTGTTTTCTTCTCTTATAGTGCGTATTTCACACACATAATGCAAGTTATAATGCATGAGATTCTAATTTATCTCATCGGTGATTGGAAGTGCAGAAGTTATTCTGTTATTGGTTACCACATACTTTTCTAGGTAGCTCAGTTTAAACTATATTAGTTGGTGTTGAGTAGTTTTTTTAATTTTAAAAAAGTCCTGAATGGTGAAATAGTGAAAAAAGGAAAATAAAAGAAAACAATAGGGATAAATATGGAATAAATAGGAATAAATTCTATCATTAGGGTATCATTTTACTTTCGAAGAGTTATCCTAATAAGTAGTAAACCTGTCTATATCTTTATTTGAAAATGCAAATGTAATTATGTGACTACCCTGTTTAAAACTCATAAATAATGTCTGTGAAATAAAGATCAAATTGTTCACAAGCCTCCAAAGCCTAGCATCATCTGGACACTGCCTTTCTCTCCGTCTTCTCTTGTGCATGCTACCCTCTCTCCTTCTGGCCACCCTCAAATTCTCTCACTTCCTGTTAGACCAAGTTCTGGCCTTCTTCAAGTACTTGTATCACCTGTCGGCCCCTTCATTTCTTTGCCTAACTCACTCCTAGTCACCCTCCAGGTCTCAGCTCAAGTTTCTCCAGGAAGCCTTGTCTGGCTGGTCCCCTCGTGGGCCTGCCCTCTTTGCTCCATCCGTGGAAACGTTCTCCATGAACAGCCCTGTTTTGTGTTTTGTTCCATACACGGAAGCTTGATGGTGACAGAGGCCACACATGACTTCCTGGTGTATCTTGCATCTGGCCCACTGATGGGCTCATAGTAAGCAAGTAATACATATTTGTTGAATGACTACTGGTAAATTAATAAAAGGGATGGGAAGTATATTAGAATCGAGAATACAAATAACCATCTCTGGTTAGTGAGTGAGCAGAGCTGATCATATACGGCAAACGTTTTGTTCTGCTCTGTGATCATCACAGCCTGCGACCTCTAGTGACAAGCTTGCTAAAAAATGGGTGCCTTTGCTAAAGTCAACTGGGCCTGAGAGCTTGGAAGTGGAGCAATGCAGACTCACTGCTCAGCACCCTGGAGCATACCAGTGACTACAGGTGCCATTTTTCTTATGAGAACAGACAGTCTTTATTATCTATCTCTACTTATTACACCTATGAGTGAAAGAAGTGCTTGTATGCCTTTATTCTTTATTTTTTTTTTTTGTTATTGCTATGAATATATTCTATTTTTCCAGATGTCAGGAACACTCGAACTACATTATTTTTTCTTTCC
Organism: Lepilemur ruficaudatus; assembly: GCA_963574885.1. Lineage (NCBI taxonomy): Eukaryota > Metazoa > Chordata > Mammalia > Primates > Lepilemuridae > Lepilemur > Lepilemur ruficaudatus. The sequence goes on from CAUYRT010035111.1 coordinate 12,730, forward strand.
TGATCAGCATTTAAAGAATCAGGAAGAAATGATATTTTATGGGACTTACTATTGGAAGACAATTTTCCATCTGCAGTTAACTGATGCTTTAAACTGGAGTTAAGACAGCAACTAAGGGTAAAACATCTTAAATAAGTCCCTCAAATACTTTCCAAGTTGAAATGTCACTATAGTCATTCAAAGTAATTTCAAATGCCATGGGTTTGGGGTTTGTTTGTTTTTTAGCATATTTTCTAGTAATGCAGATGTGAAATCACGCTCGGAAACATTACGTATGCACTAAAGCAAATGGAATCACTGTCAGAGGGCAGAGGAAAGCAGTCCCACGTCTCCTTACCGTGGTTTTTTCCAGGCAGTGAAGCAGGTGGTGGTGCTGAGTTTCAAAGCTCGAGAAGGATTTGCTAACAAACGCCTGCCCATCCTCTGAGGACTGTTAACAAAGAGAAGACAGAAGAGCTTTCTATTTTATTTGCCAACAACGGGAACCTCAGCTACACATTTTCACAGAGAGATCTGGCCTATTTTCTGAGATTAAATGGCAACATTTTATTTTTTTAACTAAGGAGGGACAAATGTGCACTCCCTTTTTAAGTTGGGTGATCAGCATTTACATTTTCATCAAATTAGCAGTCTGGTCTTCTAGACATGCCTCCCTGACTTGAAAATTTAAATCTCTTTTACTCATGCGACGACCAACTACCTTTGTAAGCCACGGAGCCATTATCTTTGGATGATAAAATTTTAGCCAGCACTTAGGAAATCCTCAAACCACTATCATGCTTACCTTATATGAAAGCTATTTTCTAAGTAAAGATGATTAGAATCCTAAATATTAAAGGAAAGTTTTGACGTAAAAATAAAGTTTCTCAAATTGTATTTCATGCTGTGTGACAGTCCTAACACTGAATGGCGTTCCTTCTCCACTAAAAAGTGAAACAAGACATTATACCACCCAAATGAACTTTAAGGAACATAGGTAGTTTTGAAATAAAAAAGAATTACAAATTTGCATTATAGAGCATTTTCTACCTTCCCCATGTTAATAATGTGAAAGAGAGCAGAGATATTGCCTGATTATGTATAAGAATCATAATTCCCTGACAATATTTCATAGCCCACCTTCTAACCTGTTACAGACACCTGGAATGTATGGGGTGAAGTTATAAAAAATGACACTTTTGTTGTGAGCATAGCCATTGTCATAATTACCCACAATAAAATTATATGATTAAGCAGAACTAAATCAATATTACATCCATCAATTGAACATTAAAAAAAGGTGAAGTGCTTGCTGGTACCTGCAGCTGATTACTGAGTAAACCGTTCCGCTTGCTCTGCATGTAAGCATTTGCGCTTCCACTTTTGGCAGCCCGGATCCTGGCAAGTCTAGCTTTCTGTGGGAGAAGAAAAATGAATGTCCTGTTAATACTTATGAATTGTTTCCTTAAAGCAGTGATTGCACTCTTGTATGATCCTAACGTCAGCATACATATTTTTAAAAGTAAGCCAGCTTTCACACATAACTATCGAACATTACCCCTCTACCCTTTTTCAGTGCTTTATTTTCATTAGCATTTATTAGTAAGATCAATTAACCACCTTTGAACTGGGTTGTGCATTGAAGAATTGTAATTAAACCTTTACAGTGAAATCAAATTATTTCATTATTGGTTCTCTCAATCGTGTCAAGAGAAAAATGTCACTATTACTTTACTTACATTTTCACTTATCCCAATCTGAGAAACTTAACGAAATGAAGGCCGGTAGCCCAGAAAACCGGCTGCCAATTCCTTTTCATTTAAACTAATGTCCTTTTTAAAATTAGTAACTGAGTTCCGGGGCCATTTGCCTTTATTTTTTTCTTTTCTTTTTCTTTCTTTTCTTCAAAAGAACCACTATTCGTCTGTATCTGCGTCCTCCAATATAAAATTTTATTTTTGCAATTATCCTGTTAAATTAACCAACGTAGATCCCATGCTACCAACGTGAGATACATGAGATCTCTAAAAATATCCCTGAATTTATCTGCTTTGTCTGGCACAGGTCCACACAACTGCATACTCATCTGATTTCTACTTCACTCTGCATTAGTTGAAATGAAGAACATAGTGAGCCTATCCAGAGAGATTTTTAGCTTATTTTTAATTTTTAAAGCATGTTTTGTATAGAGAATGTCCTTCAAATGAAAGGGTTTAGGGTGGTCAGTTCCATTGTTCAGTTACAGTGAGAAAGTCAAAGTCATAGGGCTGAACAAACTGGCTATTTAGCCAGATTTCTGGTATTCCATTATTCTACTATGTAACTGCTGTTTTATATCTGCCTTTAGATGATCATGGAATGAGTCTGGTTTACATTTCCTGATAAGCACTATTTTGGTGACCATTCTATTTGTATTACGTGTCCTAGCAAGTGTATGTAAAAAAGCAACTGGGATGGCTTAGATAAGAAGTTCTTATAAGCTTATCCTACAGAAACTCGTTCTTTTCCCATAAACAACCCAGGTAAGTACAATCTTTAGTCTCAAGTCCTGGAATGATATTTTAAATAAAAATTTTAAAGTTATCTAGATTTTAAAATAAAAAATGTAAACATGTGATAACAATTTTAGTACTACAAAAATGCATGCAAACAAGTCTCTCTGACCCTGGAGCCATCTCAGTTTTATGTTTCAGACTTAACCGTAATATGTCTAGGGAATCCTCTTAGAAATTTTCTAATCATAGAAAAAGTAAGTGCATATATTCATATGTATATACATATATATTATTACACAGGAGAATATTCTTCATGCTTTTATGCATTTAGTTGTTTTCATTTACTATATCTTGGAACTCCTTCCATATATACATATATATAATTCCACCTAATTTTTATGGATGTATAATACACCACTGTGTGAGTGAAGCATCATTTATTTAGCAGAGCAGGCCAACTACCAATTAATTTTTAAAGAATCATTTGCTACTAAAAGCAATGCTGCCTGCTTTGAACATCATTGACGAACTTATCTGCATGACAAATTTCTGGAAGCAGAGTTATTCCTGGATTGAAGTGTGTGCATGCATGTGTATGTATTTTGTTTAACAGGTTTTACCAAATTTCTCTCCCAAGTTTTTGTACCAAGATGCCCTTTCACCCACATCATTTGAGAGTATCACCGAGATGTTTAAAGATCTCAAAATAGCATTAAGATATCATCTGGCTTTAACTCCACCCCTTCTCCCTTCCTTCCTAAATTTCTTCTTCCTGTGTGCTGATTCTAGGTTGAAATAATACTTTGGGCAAAGATCATATTTATAAGTGATGGGAAAAATAGACAAATCTCATTTGTTTTTTTGGCAGTATAATGTTTAGATCACTCAAAATACTGAGACAATACTAGAGAATGAAGTTGGAAGGTAAAACATTTTTAACTTCAAAAGCTGTGCTGCCAAGCCAAGAATTCAGGCCAGACTCAGTAAAACAATGGCAAGGGACAAGCACATTTGGAAATTAGAATTGACTCAATAATTCAGAAATAAGCAATTTACATACTGGTTGCTGGAAAGGGGTTATTGTTGAAACTTCAGTCCCAAAGTCTCTTTGATCTAGAACATCCATTTCCTTTATTGGTTCCCTTGTACTCCTTCTTCCCTCTCCCTCCTCCTCCTTCCCTCCTTTCTTTCCTCTCTGTTTTTCTCTTTCTTTTGTTTATAACAATTGTATGTAATGATATTGCCTACATAATAGTTACTGGTTTCATCTCTGTCATTCTGCAAGAGATTAGCAACAGCATTGGGCAATAGCACTTTCTTTCATTAACGAGACATACACTTTAACCAAAAGTACCATCCAGCAAAGTAAAATGACATATATTTCTCATCACAAAATGGAAAGCCTACATATGGTGCCAATCACTACTGCAGAAGTAATTCTAAGCTTAGGGAAAAAGAAGCTGTTTTAGAGACAGGAAAACTATTTTTGCTGAGTCACGTACTGTGTTAGAAAAAGAACCTTCCATCTCAATTTCAATCATGGCTTTTCTTTCACTTTACTATAATTCTATATGAGCTAATTGGCTTAATTGGTCTTGTGGAAAATCACAACAAATGTCTGTTGAATGCTAGCCTTTATGACCTGTGATTATATCTTTGGTTCCAGCAGGTAATTGAGGGAAATTATTTTACAAAGATATTTTAGAAAATCACTTTACTTCTGACCCACTCAGTATGACAATCTTGGCAACTCCTACAGAGCAACTGGGAGGTTAAAAGAAAGATCCGCTGCTGAAAAGGAAACGTATTCCTTCCAGTCCCTCGCCCCACCCCTGTAGGAAGTACGACTTCTTGGCAAAGTACCAGCCACTAGTATGGAAAATGGAGTAAGGTTTGGGTAAATATTTTACCTTAGCCTTTATGGAAAGTAGGATGCTCCCAACATTTTAATTAAAAATAAGGTTTACATTGTCACTGTAAAAAAAAAAAAAGCCTTACAATTATTTTCAAATTATTTGCCTTAAATACTGATCGCGTTTGGAAAAATTGTTGGTCTAATAAGCACCTTTTCTTACACATCTCAATTCTTCATAAACACAGTTTTACCTAATCATCTAATCTCAGCAGCGTTTCTCAAAGTTGGTTTCAAGGAATTCCCAAGTGTAATGGGTAAAACCTAAACCAACCAGATGAAGCAAACAACTAGTTTTGTGGCCAGGAAAAGGTTGGGAAACGCTGAGATGTTGAAGTTTCTTTGCTAGTGGGTTCCTCACAACATACCATATTGCAGATCAGAGGGGGGTGCAACATGCAATTTTTCTCAAACTAATTTGACATGGAACTCTTTTATTGTGGAGCATTTAGAAGCTAGTATGCAGTGGAACGCAAAGGTTTTTAACAAGTAAATTGTTTTTTTAATTACCCCAAATGACATTATATAAACTTTACAGTGTATTTTCTGGAACAGAGGCTGGGAGTCAGAGAAAGATCTATAAGCAAACACCATTGCGGTAGCAATTTCCTTCAATGAGCAACCTTCTTCTACATAAGGTAAGAGGTAGATTGAGGGAGTTATTGGACCATTTTATTATGAAATCACAAAATTTTTTCAACTCTTTTGAAAAATAAACACATCCTAGCCACCCTTAAAAGTGAGGTAGGGAAGATCTCTCTTTTGGTAATCTGAGGCAATTTCTTATTCTTCAAGTATTGGCTGCATACTCTCTGTACTATGCATTCTGGAAATTTTACTTACAATTGTTTCTTTTACTAAGGTTCAGTAAAATGCCTCATGTGCAGGTATTGTGTTCAATTTTATCAGCTTTTAAAAATTTAAGGAGTTTATTGGAATCTTTCCATTTGCTAAGGAATATAGCTGCCCTAGAAATAAGACAAGATAGCACCAATAATAAAAAAAGAGAGTAGAAGGAAATCAATGCAGACAGTGCAATATTCCCAGCTCTAGAGCCAGGTCGATCCTGGAGATGGCAGGGCTGGGCAGAAACACTGCTATGATTTGGGTCAGTGGAAAAGGCTAAGAAATGAGAGGGCATTAAGAGGACTCCAAGTCAGAAGAGGTGAGAACTGAAAGACGATGTAGGAGGGTATCAGAAACAAAATCATCTTTGGGAAGAGTTAGGAGCAAGGTTGTTTTCTTTTTAAAGGAGATAATCTAAGAGATATTTCTCAGGTTCTAGAAGGAGTTATTTGTTGCTTTTTTATTATTCTAAGATGATGAAAAAAATTTTATTTGGAATTGCTAAATGCACTAGGCAATGGTTCTCAAAGTGTGGTCCCCAGAGCAGCAGTATTAGCATCACCTGGGAACTTGTTAGAAATGCAAATTTTCAGGCTCCAACCCAAAACTACAGAATCAGGTGCAATCTGTCTTTTAACAAGTTTTCCAGATGATTCTAATGAATCTAAAGTTTGAGAACTACCCTAGCAGAGTGTGATGAATGACAGATTGAATTTTGGTAACATCTTTCTGAGTCAATGTTAAAATTTTCATGTGAAAATTAAAAAGAAAAATTACTTACACTGTACATTGCCTCATTGATTCTAAGCTTCTCAGTGAATTATCTACACAAAATTACCTACAGAAAAATCCCAAATGGTTCATAGTTCAAATAATGCTAGTTTTTTTTTTGTCTTGGACTTTAATCACTAGGTACGTGAGCATGAACAAGTTATCTGTAAAATGGAAATAATAATAATATACTTATTTTGCAAGGTGATTGTGAATACTATAAATATTATAAATAACAGCACCTAGGACATTCTAGAAACTTTAGAGAGTGTTGTTGTTGCTGTTAGTGTTATTAAATTAAAATTATAATTGTTATGATTATTATATAATTACTTACAGCTTAGCCTTGTGAGTATGCAGATGATTAGGTGATGTGATCTGTATTTTTAAAATAGCTGCTTCAGACAATCAAAGCTGCCACCTGTCATTGCATTAACCTAGCTTCATTTTGGCAAATATATTTTACTAAATAAATATTTATTGAATAAGTGAGAGAATCAATAAATCTATTAAAATACAATTACCAGTGGTGAGAATGGGGGAGAGGTGTCACAGTTTAGGCTTATATTCACCCACATGTCCATGTTTAGTTAAGGCATCATCCAGGTTTGAGAGAAATGGGGTAAATACTGTGTTCCCTAAAAAGGTAGGAGTGGGTAGTGAAAGCAGGAAGAGTACTTGCAGGGGGAAGAGCCCAGAAGAAGGAAAGTATACTTAATAGGAATTTGCTCAAATTCATATTGTATATATTGCATGCTTTTACTTGAGCTTGGAGTTGGCAATTGGACTGAATACCAAAAACTCTGGTATAAAAAACATTTTGTAATATTACTTTTATTAGTTAGCTTGCCTGATGTTTTTATTGAATTGACTTCTTGCTTGACTGAATTAGCTGGTTATTTTTGCATAACTTTAATATTTGGTGAGTCACCTGGACCCAGATAAATTTAAACTATCTTAGTCTAATGGGTGTGTGTTCTGCTTTTTTTTTTTTTAATCTCCAGGGAAGGAAAATAGAAACCATCCCTTGGTAACTTAGTTACATGTCCATTGTTCTTTTTTAGGTGAATATGTTCAGTTTATTGGTCATAGACTATTTACTGGACATATTACATTAGCTTATTATATTTGGCTTTATTATGCCAATTTTTCTAGTAGTAATAATATGCAAAATTCATTGCATTATGGCAGAAACTTAGAATATAGCAGATATTTTAAAGATACCAAAAAGCATTCATAAAACACACTTTTCAATTAGTACACTTTTATAACATTGCATTTATTTTTGATTTGTAAATTTATTTAGGCCAAAAGCCTTCTAAACTAGTCTAAAACTTTATTGATTTGCTTGCAGCAGATGACAAACTTTGAAAAATACAGATATTTTGGAGGTTAGTTTATTTGAAAATCATATTTGTGCTTCTTAGAGTTTTCATACAGGTATTTCTTGTATTAAAGAAGGGATTTCTAGAATGAAGATATTTTTGTGGAGTATGAAGTTAGATTTTTTGTGGGATTTCTGTTGTTTTTAGACAATGTGCATATATGCCCATTAGAAGGACTGTATTAATAGTGTGTGGGCAGAGCCACAGTTGTGGTGCTTGAAGGTGGAGTGGCCAGTTTGGCCGAAATCCCTCCAGCTCTGCCTGCCTGAGACTATAACTCCCCAGGAGGTGCCTTTTCCTAACCCTCCCTATTCATTGGATTATCAGTTCTCTATATTCATGTTAACTGGACTATTTCTTACTCTTCTCTGTAATAATTAGTTAAAGTTTAGGAATTTATCCATAAAGCCAGCAGCTACAAGGCTGAAAGATTGATTCTTTGCTAAAGGAAGGGGATCTCTGACATTGGACATGAACCAGTTCTCTGGATAATATGCTTCATCATCCATACTGATGAACTTTACAAACAGTTACTCCATGAGATTTTATACTTTACTAAAGAGGTTGATATTGTTCAGAAACATGTTTAAAATCCTGTTCTGAAATTACCTACAAAGCCAGTAATGAATAACAACAAATCTCTAATGATATTATATAGTTATACCACATTACCCAAATTGTGTATCTACTTCAGTCATGGTTACAAATGTTTTTTGAGTATTTAAAAATATAAATCTATCCTTAAAGGGCAAAGATATAGTAACCATGAAGAATATTGGAAACATAGTACCATAAGTCCTGAGGAAACTACAAAAGAGATTTCCAAGCAACAGGGCCCTGCCTCTCAAGGTGACTATTTTGACAAAGAATAGGGAAGGAAAGTGTGCTAATATTTGTTTGGTTTTTTGGAGAGGCATCCTATCATAGTGTTTAAGTGTATGAACCAGGGGGCCAGACTGGCTTGGATTGAATGGTGGCTCTCCAATTTAATAGGTATGCAACCTCAGAATTGCTTAATTTCTGGGTATTTTAGGATTCTCCTCTATAAAATGGGAATAATAATGGTAACTAACATTATTGTGAAGGTTATATAAATTATCTTTGGAAAAACGTTGGACTAATGCCTGGCACATAGTAAGCCATCAGTAAAAATGAAATATTTTAATATTATGATGTGTTTATGTAGATTTAATACATTTACATACAATCTCAATTTTCTTGTTTTTCCCATTTTATACTTGAGTATGCACTGTGATTATTCTTAGAGGGATTAATTAACTGGCATGAAGTTCAAAGAAAGAGTAAACTGCTGGGCCAGAAATAAAACTCAGCTACAAATGATCAGATTTCTCCTACTTCCTGTGTTAAGTATGTAAAATATCTGAGACACATTTGGTGCCTTTAATAACCCTCATTTACTGGATCCCGTTTGAACCCTGATAGATAGAGAAGGAATCAGATCTAGGAATCTGATTTTAATATAATCTGTCAAGAATCTGTCTTTGATTTTACTACTGTCTTTCACGCTGTTCACCAAATATTTCTTACCTTTTGCCTCTGGTCCCATAGTAGGATTATATTTCTCTGCCCTCTTGGAAGTTAGACATGGCTACGTAACTTGCTTTGGCTAATGTAATAGAGATGAAAGTGACTGCAGCCACTTCCAGGAGGAGGATTTCAGAGACATTTTGTGATTCATCATGCCCTTCACTCCTGTTGACATGACCACAGAAGTACATCATCAAGATGCAATTTCCATCTCTGGACCAGTAATGCCCTTGTAAGCATGACCAAAAAATATTCCTTATTATTTTAAGCCACAGAGATGTTGAGTTTCTTTTCAGTGTAGAATAACTGGTCCTGACTGATGCAACTATTAACTAATCTAGAGCACTGAATAGCCATTAAGGGATTTTAAAGCTCATTACAAAAAGCAGGAGGTGCTAAGTCATGGCTGCACAGAGCTGAACACACACCTTTTGTGCCCTTCGTTTGTCTGCTCGTTGATTTTGGTGGTAGATCCGACTGAAGTTGGATACAATCACTGGAACAGGTAGAGCAATGACCAAGACTCCACTCAGGGAACAGATGGAACCAAAAATCTTCCCTGCTATGGTTTTTGGTACCATGTCGCCATACCTGGTTAGAGAAAAAAAAAACATGTTTTTTAAGACACAGAAAGACATTTCTACCTGGTACAAATAGTTCTTGCTTTTAAGTCAAATGATGTTTTGGACATATTTATTTCTACTTTAGGACTACAATATACATGGCTTTAGAACTGAAATTGTGAATATCTGAATATAAAAATTGCTTTACAACTTTGTAAAAAGTTATTCTAGCATTCAGAAGTCACTCTGATTGGAAAATATTTTAAGCCAGATGATGTAATGATAGCTCTTCCATTTGTCCTTTATATGATATGGCAGAGTTCTTCACATTTATCTAATAGTCAATATTTCTATGCTGAAATTTATAGGCTAGATAACATACTTTTCCACTTAATTTTTTTCAACATTTGGATTGGTTATGAAACTTAAGTAGAAAAAGTAGCACATCACATTCCTTTCATCAGATATAAGCACTTAAAAAATAAACTTTTCAAGGCCCACATTAACCTTCGCTTGTGAAATCCACTGGCCATTTCTCCATGATCTTACCCAATCTCTCATTTATGCTCGATTAGTTGACTAGTCTCTCCTTGAAACACTTTTTTGTTTGACTTCAGTATCAAACAATTCCCTTAGTCACTCTCCTATCTTGTTGGCTACCACTTTGCCATCTTGTTTTCTGGCTCCTTCCCCCCTTATCTGATTTCTAAATTTTAGAGTACTTGAGGTCTCAGTCTCAAGTCCTTTTATCTTCTCCATCTAAAACCTCTTCCTAGGTGATTTCATTCAATCTCATAGCTCAAAACTATCTACATGCAGCTGATGCCCTAATTTTCATTGACAGCCCTAATGTTTCTCCTGAAGACCAGATTCATATCTCCAGCGATCTGGTCTGCTTATTTCTACCCCTGATGCCTAAGGGGCAATTAACATTTAAATTAGCCCGAATGGAACTCTTACTTCCTTAGCTTCCTCTGCTCCTCTCAAATCTGTTCTTACCACATTCTGCCCCCTATAATGAAATGGAACCACAAACCACCCAGTTGCTCATACCAACTGAAAGACACCTCCCCCTCCCCCCATACTGCAGTACCCACATCTCATCTTTTAGCTGGTCTTGTTGTCTTTGGCTAAACCAAATTGTATCCCATTTGAGTATCTTTCTGGGAAAAAAACAAGCCATCATTATTTCTTGCCAGAGCTATGGGTATAGCTTCTTACCAAACTCTCTCTTCCACAACTACCACTCTACAATTCATGCCAATGTAGCGTTCAGAGTTGTGGTTTTAAAAATGGAGATTAGATAATTGCTACTTTGCTTAAATTCCCTAATGGACTTGAAACTAAAATAAATCCAAACTCCTCACTTTAGCCTCCAAGGGCCTACATAGCTCAGTTCCTGCCTATATTTCAGGCCACCTTCCATCAAGCTCACTGGCCTCAGGCCACACTGGCCATCTGGCCTTCTGTTGTGCGTCCGGCGCCCAGATCATGATTATTCAGGTTTCTGCTTAAATGTCTCCATCCAAGTTATTTTCTGGCCACCTTATCTGTAGTAGTCTTATTCTGTCCCCCTAATAATTCTCTATAACATCTTCCCATTTTATTATCTTCATAGTACTTATTAATATGTAATATTTTCTTATTAATTTATTTTATGACTCCTTATCCACCCTATTGACATTAGAACATAAACTTGATAAAGTAGGAGTTGTTCTACTCTGTGTCTCATGAGCATAAAGCAGGATCCTACTATATATTAGTTGAATGAATATATTTTCTCTTCTTTACGGATAGAGAGTTGGTCTTAGAGTTTATTCCCGGGGAAGGGAGCAAGGAGAGGGTTTTTGATCATACTGTTGCAGAAGTTACCCAACTGTGTCTGTGGAGTTCCAACTACTCCCTGTTCAGTTCAGGGTTCTGGGCTGCTCAGCACTCTGAGAATACAGTCCTTCGAGACAGGGCTCAGAGCTCACATATTAGAATCCAGACTCGAGTGGGTTTAGGAGAACTTGGGACTATATCATATCATGAGAGGTGGTCCAGGAAATAATCACACTAATTAATATCGTTTTTGTGGGAAAACATTTGTGTGTCAATGTGGAGATGGAAGTTGCAGAGGAATTGGCTAAGAAAAGAGCGACAGAAAATGATACTGACCAGTACCGCATTTGGTGACTCTGTTCCGAGCTCTGGTCTTCTGCTTTAGAGACCCAGGAACTCACTCTTGTTGGTGTTTGTGAGTGATCAGTAGTTGAACTAATATATCATGACTAAAATTCCCACAAGATTTTGGCACCAGAATGACTATTATAATAAGTTATGGTGAAAAAATAATAGTAACCCAAGAACCAGAATGCTACGTCTATCTGAAACAGGATCTCTTTCTGTAGTCCATCTGGCAAGCTAAATTATAATGTAAAGATTATGTTAGTGAAGAAATAGTCAAAGCTAAAGGAACGTAGAAGATGAGGTTAAAAAGACTTGAGGATGTTCTTTCTACAAAGATGTGACTGTGGGATTGGAAAGTCAACTCCTTTTTATACGATGCTGTGTACATATGAGCCAATTTCTCTATCTGCCCATACACATTTTATAAACATCTTCTTTCCCATTGCACTGAGTATGCAGTAGGCCCCAGAGAAGGCTAACACATACTCTCTTTCTCTCTCTCTCTCTCTCTCTCTCTCTCTCTCTCTCTCAGGTGCATGTGTAGCTTTAAAAAAAGAGATTTGATTTTAATGCTTGCTGTCGAGGGTCTAGAAAGGATTTCTCGAAGCAGAAAGTAAATAAAACTCAATTATTTATTATGGCCAAAGAAGACAAGTATTGAGTCCACGTAATAAAAAAGTAAGCCTTTTGAAATATAAATGTATAAAATAAAGTAGCTAAATGAGTTCCTCAAATAGTTTCTCCTGCCCCTAAGAGATTTTTTAAAATTAGTATTTGTTAGCTACTTTTTGTGTTCTAGGCTCACTGTGTCATAGGGTAGGCAAGCCCAGCATACCTGCAATTATTAGAGAAAATTAAGAAAAGTAATGAGATGATCCAGTTTGCTGAAAGACAGAAAATTCATAGTCTAGAAGGATCCATAAGGAAAAAGAGGTGACAGATACATAGGGGTGGTTTCATGTCATAAAGCTATGCTAATCTGCATCAGATAAAATGACACTTATTATTTACCTCATCATATTTGTTTTGTAAGCCAAAATTCTTTCACAATTGAGAAAACAACATTCGAGAGGACTGGGCAGTACTGCCAAGGTTATGGTGGGAAGAGGAAGGGGGAATGAAGTGTTCAGTGACGGGTACGTCTTTTCTCACCTTTACACTCTTGGGTCAACAGAGCTTTCCCACCGTACGGCCAATTGAGATGGTCCCCAGGGCTCTGCTGTTGTGAGGTAAGGCAGAGGGAGACGGTGAGAGAGGAAGGAAGCAGAACAGGCAGGGGTGCTAAGGCAGTCCAGGTTGTCCTGTGATTTTTCACTTACGGGCAGCCTGAGCCCTTGGCTGGTTCACAGGGTACACCAGCTGCCGCCTTCCACAGACCCCTTGGTACTGCGTGCCCTGCCCTTTCTCTTCGTCTCCCTGCACCTGCTGAAGGTTGGACTGCTGTTGATATTTGTAATACTTCAAGCATATTTCATTATTTGAATTTATGGGAGAATAATGAAAAATGCGTAGTATGATTTATGTCTGTTTTTACATTATCCATTTTATCTTTCTTCCCACTCAGGAATGACCTCGAGAAATGGAAATGGATAATTTCTATCTGCAAACTTGTAACTGGGCATAGAATCTACTGGGGATGGGAAATATCTCTGGCAAAACCAGCTGCTTTTCTTTGTTTAACAAAGAATCTCTTAACTAGTATTCAAACTCATAGCAAGAAGCAAAGTAGCATTACACACCTCGGGAATCATAGCCCTCTGAAACTCAGTGGAGGAAAGGCTTAGAAAACAAAGCTTATAATGAGAAGTGACACTTCTTGTGGCGAAATGATCATTTAAAGTTTATGTGTTCCTAAAATACTGCCATCTTTTAATGATTATTTCTTTCCTCAGCAATGTGGTTACCTGTTGGTACTTTATTCTTTATATTCAGCACAAAAACACATTGCATTTTTTCCTGACTCCTTATACTTAAATATATGCTAAGCCCAGTAGGAGTATATAACATATTCCATTCTTTCTGTTTTTCTTCAGAATTTAATATTAGGTCTCTTGCCTTTAAAAATCCATCTCCCTAAAAAAGTTACACAAAAACATTGCCTAGATATAGTATTTATTTTCATACAGATAATTTTTCTATATTTAATAAAATTAATTAAATGACTTCAAGAGACCCTATGATCAAATAAGATAATGAATTATCAAAAAAAAAATCAAAGAAAATAGGGGAGAGTATACAATAAGAGAATAACTACTAAAAGGTTTTGGATAATAGAGCAACTTGAATTTTGTTAATTGAAAGGTAGCTCTTGTCTGTACTCCTAACCTCCCCTGCGTCTTCTGTTTCCCTCTTTCTCCTACATTCACCGTGTTAGTAGAGCCACCCCAGTTTCTGCCCGCTCCTTTTTCAGCCTGGACATCTGCCAGACTTCCGGTGTTCTCCCACATCAGTTAAAGAGGTACAATACGGAGGTGTCCTTAACATAAAAATACTAATTCTAAATTTGCACACACTTCCCAAAAATACTGAAATCATATATCTTTCCATATATTGGAGATTGCATTGGTTGGAAGACCAGTTTCTCAGAAGAGATTTAATTTTTGGTTATTGATGATTTCCATTTCAATATTATTCAAAGTTTCAAGCAAAGTTCTTGAATGCTGGCATGAACTCTACTTACTCAATGCCCAAAAAAGTGGTTAAATCTGGTTAACGGTTAAGTCAGGCAGACAACTTGAATGAATCTATCCATTATCTATTTATCTACCTTCCCAATTTATCAAGTAGTAATGAAATAGCTTGAATAGGTACATAATTTTTAAACATAAGTCATAAACATAATATCTACTAAATTTTTCCCTGTTTGACATTTGTCCAAAAATTTGCTTTTTTTTTTCCTTTGAGACAGAATCTTTTTCTGTTGTCCTGTTTAGCATATAGTGTTGTCATTTTAGCTCACTGCAACCTCAAACTCCTGGGCTCAAGTGATCCTCTTGCCTCAGCCTCCCAAGTAGCTGGGGCTACAGGTGTGTGCCAACATGCCTGGCTATTTTTTCTTTCTTATTTACTTTTTTTTTTTTTTTTTTAGTAGAGATGGGGTTTCACTCTTGCTCAGGCTCATCTCAAACTAGAGTATTGGCTGTCCTTAGATTTCAAGTGGAAAAATATTTTCTTGAATTTTCTTACATGGTCTTCAAACACAATACTGTTAGCTTCCTAGTTCTATTCATATAGCTTTTTATTTTTTTTTCTTCTTGTTTTATTTGAAGGGCATAAATGTAGGTTCATTTGGTAAAGAAGAAATGTCATATAAGGCAGGCAAACCTCCCCAGCTAATGAATGACTTTCCATCTCTGAAACTGTTTCCCAAGCGTACTGAGAAAACAAACGTCACGTAATTTATAAATAATCATGAAGGCGGAAGAGAGCCTCATACGACAGGAAGGAAATGCTGATTTTAACATAAACCTTGGTGCTTACTCTACCTCAATCTTTCACATTCTCTTTCTTTTTTACAGTGAAAACTTGCAAATTACTAGGTATAAGAAAAGGAATGCATGAATGAATGGATGGATCCTGTGCACATGCACAGAAGTCCAGGAGCCTCCTGTACATTGTATAAGGTAGGTGCTAGTTTAACAAATAGTGTATTTCAACTACTGCAATAGTTTAATTTAAAAAAAAAAACCCTCATGTGAGACACAAATCAGTATTTGGGACTATAAGTATATGAAAAATAGGTATTCTTTAAAAAGTCATGAAAGTAAGTGATATGTATAATATCCCAGTGAATGCCACTAGCTGATTATGTATGTGTGTGTGTGCATTTTAATTATTGATTTTTGTCTTGAATTTTTCTCTTTGACCTGAGTGCTAGTCTGAGAGGTCTAAGAAACAATTTCTTCCTACCTGGAAGGTGGATCATTTCTTAACTAGTAATTCTAACCCTTAGGGTCTCAGTATCTGTTATTTATGGATTTTCTGCCATCGGCTTGGTATTCTAGAAGGATCACAGTTTGATGGATGATTTTTATAGTAGCTGTAATGTTTGCAAATAGCAAACGACTTTTTTGTGTGTGTTGCTATATAACACCTGCTTCTGGTACTGAATTTGTTTGCCAGAGGGGCCTTGGTATTACCTCAACAATAAATAGATTTTTCTTTGACATTGTAAAATCAATGTTTGCCTAAAAAGCTACCTTGATTTTGTTTCCACCATTGGTCTGCAAGATCAGTCACTATACTGTCCTAGTTCTATTGGAAAGCTTAAGAATTTTGGGGGATCACCTAACATACACAGTTATTTAAAGTATTCTGTGTTCCCTCCTGTTTCAGCCAAATTATGATCTGCTGTTCTTTAACAGTGTATGTTTTTAAAACTCTTTCCACTATTCTCAACATTAATAATCTCAGTGTCTACTAAATGAAAGAAGAAGCCAGAGGATCCCATACCCTAATTAGAGCCGTTCAGCTGGGAGTCCATGGACTCTCAAGGAATGCCTGGATAAACTCAAGTGGATCAGGGAACTGCACGATACCTCTTTTTCATATGCAATTTCCTGAAAAGAGCTCTTAAAGCTTTTATTAAATTATCGAAAGTGTTATAGCCCAAATAATGTTTAAAACTTCTGATTTGAATGCTTAAGGTAATTTCAATGTCATATATTGTCAGTATAATGAATCTAAACTCACATTGCCCAAAGGAAATGCTGTAAAAATAGCAGCATTATTTTACGGCTGCAGAAATACCAAATGCCCACTAGGGGGCATAAAAGCCTAAATGAAAGTTTGGAAACAAACCAGGTCTCTTCTGGTTTTCACAAGCTGAGAGCGAGAAAAGTATTTCCAGTAAATTGCCTGTACCGATTCCTTATCTTTGTCTGCACACATTCAATATTTAGGATATATTTTGGGCATCTTATTCCTCTGAAAATAGTTGAACAGGGCAAAACACCAACAATTTCACAGATTATCTATTTTCAAGGTGTTTCTACAAAGATGCAGAACTATTCTGGCAGCATTTTGTGTTTCTTTTAGAAAGATAAGTAATTTTATGTAATGTGAGATATCACTAAAGCATAATTTTAAATAATAAGCTTTAAACAGGACCCTTAGTGTGAAAATTAGGTGACATTAAAGGGCTGGATTTGTGTATAGAAAGGAAGAAAAATCCAGGAAAGGACTAAGATGTTTTAGTACATCTAGTCAACATGTATAAACTAAACCCTCCACATTAGATTTCAGTAGTGCTTACTGGTTGTGTTTCTTTAGCTTGTGCCTATTTTTAAAAAACAAATTCTTTTCTGTTTTCTATATTTGCTCATGCTTTTAGCATATTACATCATTAAGTGAATGCTTTAAAGGTTATAAGTGGAACATGTGATTACGACCTAACACACTAATGAAATGTTTTTTACCTAAATGAATGGCATCGGTGACAGACTACACAGTCTCTTTAAAGAATTTTTTTTTCAAAGCATGCTTTTCAGAGCCCAGGTTTTTAACACTTTAGTCTTCATTTTTTTAAAAAGCTATGAAAATATATGTACAATTGATTACTGCAAAGCACACATTAACAACAAACAAACCAAAAAACCCCAGTAGAGTCGGGCTTTCCTAGCTGTGGGACCACCGGAATTTTTTTCCTCTGCTTTGCGTTTCTAGTCTTTGTTGCCTGGAGCTATCCTTTCACTCTGACATATCTTTGAGTCTGGTCATGTCATTCTCCTGCATAAAAGCCTTCATTGTCTCTTGTCACCTGCAGGAAAAAGCTCATGCTCCTTAGCGTGATGCACACAGCTCTTCATGCCTCAGCCACCTCAGCCTCCACTGCTCACCCGCGCATCCCCTATATCCTAATTGGAACAAACAACTTCCTGTTACTGGAATGTATTAATACCATGTCTTTCCATTCCTCTATGCCTTGTAATGCTGTTCTTTCTAGAATATTCCTCTTTGCATTCCACTGCATAAATCCTTCGGGTAAACTCCAGTTCACACAGATAGAGCTCAAGCATTAGTTCTTATGTGCAGAATTTCTTAACTGTTTTATCTCTATCCAGTAAAAGTATCCACTCTCGCTTTTCTATGCCTGCAATGCTGCTTGCAACTAATAGAGAACAATTAGTTTTTTACTGGCCTAGCTTCTCTTGCTGAACCATGAGGTCTGTGAGGTCAAGGATCATGTCATCATTATAAACCCAGGTTCAGCACAAACCTTGCCCAGTGCTGAGCAAATGGTTGGAATGTAATAAATGTTTATTGCTTAAATAAATCCTTCAGGGAAAGGTCTGATAGTAAACAACACGGGAGGGGGGAGGGGTGGGTGGCATACGTGTCTACTGCTCTT
Organism: Lepilemur ruficaudatus; assembly: GCA_963574885.1. Lineage (NCBI taxonomy): Eukaryota > Metazoa > Chordata > Mammalia > Primates > Lepilemuridae > Lepilemur > Lepilemur ruficaudatus. The sequence goes on from CAUYRT010035111.1 coordinate 30,750, forward strand.
TTTCTCCTAACCAGATTTCTTATTCTTTCCTTGGGCCTAGCATGTCATCTGCTCAATATTTATACATCTCTCCAAGACTTAGATGAAATGCCCAGAATAACCTGGTTCTATACTGCTAATGCAGCTTACTTTTTTTATATGCAGAGCAATCATTTTCACCCTAGATGATTTTAAATGAAAATAGAAGTGATCTGACACTTTTCCAGTTCCTACCTGTTTTCCATTATTATCACGTACTTAACAGACATGAATCTAGACTGAATTTTGAAATACAAATCACTCCAAATTTCACAGATTTTGTCATCTCAAATGCCCAACAATTTGAATGAATACTGACTCATTATCTGAATCTCACATATCCTTCCGGGAAAAGGCCAAGTTTTTCTGTACCCCTGTCTTCTTCTCATGGATGCTACTCATCCTAGATAGGGAGCACTGGCGATTCTCAGCAAATTCCATTTTGTGGCATTCATTTTTCTTAACAAGGTCCTCTCTGGTTATACCCCAGCAGTATATTGGAAGAGGTATGCTTGTCTTCCAATGGAAAAAAAAAACAAACATTAATTTATCAAGCAAATCAGAGGCCCAGCGAATGCCTGGTCATTTTGGCTTTGTGCTGATGGCACAGACTTCCCTAGAATGCATACTTTGGTTTTGCATCCCAAGGGGTTTCATCTTCAGCACTGTCTGGGCTGCTCACACACTGGGGGCCTTTCTTCAGTTACCTGCTGCTGTTGCTCCAGTCTCTTCCTGGCCTTTGAAAGGTAACTCTGTCGGATGAAAGTCCCCACGGTGCGTGTCTCCAGTCACTGCTGCTGCCTGGAGGCTTCACCCAAGGGGACAAATCCCTATGCCATTTTGACGGTGCCACAGACAAGTCTGTTTTCTTATAAACAGACGTCTCTCTCACCTGGGGACACCATCAAAACTGTTCATTGCTTACAGTCCATTCAAAGACTCCTAACTGCCTTTGTCACAGGAAGCAGGACCTGATCTCCAGATTTATGCCTGCAGTGTCAGCCTCAGAGGACAATGTTAGTTAGGCAGCTTAAAAGCAAAGAGTGGAGCTATTTTTTGTGAATGTTTTCATTTTTCCTCACCTGAGTATACACCATCTAAAACCTATTAGCTATTACAGGCCTCATGACACCTTTGTTGTATTTGCCTATTTCATTTTCTACTGTACTTTTAAAATTACTTATGGATTATCCAGTAATGACCTAACACATCTCCTATTTCTAATTCTGTACAGGAAAGCCTGATAATTTTGCCATCTATCAGCTACCATTTAAGTGTTACAGAAAAGAATGCACAAAATTCCAACTGCCCGGGAGACTTGTCTCCCTGTTGGGGCAGAGAATTAGGCCCTGATCTGGCAGCAGCAGGGTCTGACTAAGAAAATGGTCTGAGAAGTTGTATCCCTCTTTGCAGATCTGGCCATGCCTATATTATTCCTATTTTTAAACACCTGACATGATCTGATGGCAGTCCCTTGAAAGGCTTGAAGTCCCTCGCTCACTGACCACCCTGGGCTGGGCCTGGGCTCCTCCTATGCAGTGGTGGGGGTCCAGGTCCAGCTTGGAGTTCACCCCACAGAGCAGTTGCTTGTGTGCCATGCAGCCAGCTTGCAGGCCCATTTTGTTCCTCCTCTGTGCATCCCTCTGGCTAGTCGTTGACCAGGGACTTCTTCCCTGATAAAAATTCCAAAATTATTTAAGTATAAATAATTTACTATGATGATGCTTCATGTAAACAGTCACAGCTGTTTAAATATGAAAGAAGAGGAGATCAGAGAAAATGCAATTTAACCTCCCAAAGACAGGCAGCCATTTCCACTAAAATTCTAGTCTTCAATTTAACCTAGAACGTTTCTATATCCTTAAACAAACTTGTTTTTGATGAGAATCCAAGGGCCTGTATTTACATTAGGTAGGTTTTAGGAGAATGATTCTGTTTCGATCAATGTGAGACAAAGTTATCTCCTAAAATTAAATGAATATATTAACTGCATTTTGTGTTTAGATTCTTTTGCCTCTTCCTAGGAGATTACAGCACTGATTGAATGATCATTCTTCTTATTAACTATGTAAATTGAGGCATATTCAGAAGAATATGTACATGAAGAGGAGCTTAAGTAAATTCATGCCTCTACCTCTGTAGTTCTAGTTGACCAGAATTCTATAAGAAAATGCTCCCGGAGTTGCATTCTGATTGTACCTAGTTAAAAAGGCAACCCAACAGCACAAAACAAAAACACAAAAATGGAACATAAAGTACACCTGCTTAAACATAAACCAACTAAAAAGAACCTTCTATAAAAAATATTTTCCTCAGGTTTCACTTTAAGAAGAAAGAGCAAACAAATCATGTGAAAGTAAGTTGAAACTAGAAATTAAAATTTAAAAGAATTCCAGCAGGTATCCCACCTTCTAAAACCGTTAAATTAGTAATTTCTTGCATGTCTTTGTACGTTCCTACTTACATTTAAATTTTCTGAAAATGAGATTAGATTATAAGCATAATACCTTACTTTTAAAATAGTATTGTTTCTATTCAGGGTGTAAGCAGGAAAACAGAAATCACTTCAAGTGTTTACAGCAGAATGGACTTCCTGCAGGGAGTTCTCACCACTGAGGATGGAGGAGCTAAGACCGCCTGGAGGTAACCCTGGAGATGGCAACGGCGGGAAATCCTACCAGCGGGAGGCTGGAAGGGTAGAGGGAGGAGAAAGTTTTGACCTCAATGGCAGAGTGTCCTGTGGAAGCTGGGTCCTTACCAGGCTTTGCATACAGAAGGAACTAAAGCCACAAAAGAGGGTTAGCCGCCACCTTAGAAGGTGCAAAGGAATGGCGGAAACTCCTAGGTGGATCTAAGCCTTAAATAGCTTTGTGAATTATGTAGCAAATGCTCTTTGCTGAAGTCTGCATAAGGACAGAGTGAGGAAGTGTTGGATATGAATGGGCAGAAGTTGCTATGAAAGATGTAAGCTGAAGATTTACAGAGAGAATGAAAATTTACATCCTTAGCAGGTGTTTTGTTGATGGCCTGAAATTGTCTCTCCTAGGAGGTTTACCTTGCACGTCTGGTATCTACAGAACAAATAGCCTCAGCTTGCACTGACCTTGACATCATTATGAATTATTTTAACAGGGAAAAACTTGGAAAAACATCTCTAATGTATTAGATACCACCCTGCTAAGTGGAGCAGCTGGAATAAAGGTCTTCTCTATCCGTCAAAAAAGAAAGAAAAAAAAAAGAAAGAAAAAAGAAAAAGAAAGAAACAAGAGAAGATGCAAAGGAGAAATACACTGGCTCCTCCCCCAGCCGCCTTCCAAACTCCTGCCAGTGCTTTTCATTGGCACAACTGGCAGAAAATCAGATGACAAGCCAGCCTGGGAAACGCAGCCTGCTGGTGTCTGGACAGGTAGTGACAGGTGTAACCAAACTGGAACCCAGGGCTTTTCCCCCTGAAGCTGTGCTCTGTCCACCTCACCACAGCTGACTGCAAAGGTCCCTTCTGGTTCCAAAATGTCATGAACCAGACGGAGAGCTGTTATGGTGCTGATTTGTCTCTAGCCCTCCCTGTAAAAGGAGAAAATTACATTTTGCCAAAGTTGGAATCCCAGTAGCGGCACGGATGGAACTTCTCTGTGTAGCAGGGCCGTGTGTCATGTCATCCTGTTTTTGGAACGATCACAGGCAAATCAGCCTTACCGCCCTAAGAACTAAGGTTAAGTTGGACCTTCTTCTAGGGCAGGCTCCAGGATTTTCAGTTTTTGTCAAAGATGTGCATTTTAATCCACTGTAGATTGAGAACAAGCTAAAGAACCAAAATATCTGTTTTGACAGAGTGTGAAAAAAAAATGCCAAACATGAAGCAACATTAAAAAGATGTAAATTAGATCTGATGATTGTAAAATGTTCTGCTTGTATGAAATGGGCAAAACGTGTCATGCAAGCTGGTCCCTGGGGCTTCCAAGCCTCACAGTGACTGAGTGTTGGCAAGAGGCTCTTAATTAGAATAAACCATTTCAGAGTTGAATCTTTCAACAGATCATTGAAAATGCTATCAGTAATAAATTAAAGCCATATTTTAAGAGTAGGTGAAAATATGTAAAACCAAGTTGCCTTTAAAAATGAGTACAGTTCCACAGTTGGTTTAGTTGCTCATGAGTTTTTTTTTTGTTGCAGGATTTTTGTTTTGGTTGTTGTTATTTTTGTTGTTTTTTTTTTATCACAGTAATGAAAGTCAATAGCTAAACATGTCAGAGTCTGGCTGTTAGTAATAAATTTAAATAAAGAAAAATATTCTTAAGTTGAAAGGAGAATGTAAGATTGTAGATGAGGGTTTTGGCAATAAAATGGAAATGTATGATATGTGCTTTGTGCTTTAAATTAAAAACAAGAAAGAACATAGTTAATCTATTATAGGTGTCATTAACATGAATAGCTAGAATACTCTTTTAGAATTTGTTTGACAACTTGATGTTTCTACCACTAATGAGGGGTTATGATTATGGTTTATTTACAGTTGCAGGCTAAAGCCTATTCCAGTTCTCACTACTTCACTAACCTCTGAGAGCAGTCACTATGTCATCAACGGTGGTTGATTTTTATTAGAAGAAAACAAGGCTAAAATTTGAAACAGCAGAAATGCATTCCTTGAAACATTTATTAGTGATTTCACAAATATAAATAAAATTGTCTGCTTAGATAAAAGCACTTAAAATAGTGAATTTCCACATTTATAACAAAGAAAAATAAATTAAAACAAATGATAAAAGCTAAACGCAAATATTACTGTAAAAATATTTTTCTTCCTTCTTTTCTCCCTCCCTTCCTCAAAAATTTATCTACTTCCTATAGGGAGTAGGGTACTTTGATGCTAATAATAAATAAAGATCTCCCAATTAAGGAAAGAAGTTAGAGCAATAAACAAATAGTTGAACTCTCATTAACTCAGGTTTCTAAATTTTTAATGTACTTTCTCTTCTACCTTCAAGACGCCTAAGGTTATTGTTTGCATTCAGTGCTCTAACTGCTCTAACTTCCGTTGGAAACAATTGTTAATTACCTCATTTACACCCTCTGCAGTTCACCCTACAGAGGAATGCCCCAATGGCTTACTCTCTTCAGCGTAAGTGAATCTGTTTTTCTCATTCTCAATTATTTCTAAACTATTTTTTTAAAGTGGTGTAAATAATGCCATTGTTACCTATGTTGTTCCTAATATACTCATTTAGAGCACTGTTCGTAAAGGGCAGGCGGGCAAATATTCCAGGCTTTGTAGGACACACTGCCTGTGTCACAATGACTCAGCTTTGTGGTTTTAGTGCGAAAACAACCTTAGATAATCCATAAATGAATGAAAGTGATTATGCTATGATCCAATAAAACTTTATTTATAGACACTGAAATTTGAAGTTCATATTAATTTTGCATGTCAAGAAATATCATTTTTCTTTTGATTTTTTTTCTAACCATTTAAACGTGAAAAAAACCTTCTAACCCAAGAGATGGCCTGCATTTGACCTGTGGGCTATAGTTGGCTTAACCCTGACTTAGAAGGAACCATCTTTGTGTTATCAAGTCACTTTGGAAAGATTAAGTACTGTTTCTTCTGGAAGAGTTTGAAACCATTCAACAAAACATTACTTTAATACTGTAAAACATTTTTCTTCAAACATTTTATGCTTCTTGACTTTAGGAAATGCGCCTTCTGGGGAAACAGAAAAGAGGCACCTCTGAATCCTAACTCATTGGCCTCTTTCTCACTGCTGCCCTCTCCACCATTACTGGATACCTTCTGTCCGCGGGTTCACAGCAAATGAAAGGGAGAATGAGGTGATTGGCCATGGCTGCTGTCTACCACTTACGTACTATTGGCACAGAGAGTGGAGGAAGGAAGGATTATGCTACAAACACTGTGCTAAGTGTGGGAAGGCAGAGATTAACTAACAGCAGACCTCTAGTGGGAGAGAGGCAGCATAGGAAATAACAATTGACAGTAATAACTGCTATAATAGAAATGATCGTAGGAGTCCTTAGGAGTTGAGTGTACTTGGGAAATACTTCCATGAGGGGGCAAGATTTGAATTGAATCTAGAAGAATAAAAAGGAGTTAGCTACACAGTAAATAGAAGGGATGTGTTGTTAAGAGGCTTCCAGGCAACTCCTAGCAGCAGGAAGGTCTTCAGAGTAGGTGAACTAATTCTCAGTCTATAGGGATCCTGAGACGGCTTGCTTTCAACTCCATGTCTCAAATGCCTCCTTGCAATTACTTAAATTCCACAATGAGAGACTAACTCTGCCTAAGAATTCTTGTCTTTGTTAAAATACAATTACGCCAATCTCCTTTTATCTGCAGCTTTGGTTTCAGTTATTCACAGTCAACTGTGGTTCAAAAAATATTAAATGGAAAATTCCAGAAGTAAACAATTCATAAGTTTTAAAGCGCATGCCATTCTGAGTAGAGTGATAAGCTGTCCCACTTGTCCTGCCTGGGTCACGAATTATCCTTTAGTCCAGTGTGTCCATGTTGTGTACGCTACCTGTCTGTCAGTCATCAGCATCATCTGCTCCTGACTTCTGAGCATAGACGTTGTCATGGCTTCATGATCCAGGATCACCTGAAGCAGAGGATCTTCCTGCTGGTGATGGCCAGGTCAGTGGTAGCCTAGCACTGTATCACAATGCCTACATCACTCAGCTCACTTCATCTCACCACGTAGGCATTATCATCTCATATTATCACAAGAAGAAGGGTGAGTATAGTTTTCTCTCTCTCTCGACAACGTTCGAATAACTTTTTTTTACAATATATTGTTATAATTGTCCTATTTTATTATTGCTTAGTTATTAATCTCTTCCTGTGCCTAATTTAGAAATTAAACTTTTTCATCGATATGTATGTGTAGGGAAAAACAGCATACATGAGGTTCAGTACTATCCTTGGTTTCAGGCATCCACTGGGGGTCTTGGAAAGTATCTTCCGCGGATAAGGGGGGACTGTTGTATTCCTGAGAATGGTAGCACATTAAGCCTTTGAATTCATACCTGTGTCTCTTTGAGATTAAATTTGTATATCAAATTTGTTTGTTTCTTGAAGGCAGGTTGTAGTGGAGAGGGATTGAAGAGAAGTCACGTCCAAAGAAGGGAAATAGGTCTAGAAATGAAGGCTGGGACACCGAAATCCAAACTTGGATGATTCAAAAGTTCAGTAGCCAGGGCTGGTTGTACATAGAAAAAGCTCCCTGCACGCCCCCACCCCGTGAACTGACTTTTAAAAGACTATTTGTTTGTCTAGCAAGAATGAATGGAGCCAGCCATTATGCCTTAGAGACTGTATTGATCCTAGCAGACAAACCGCTAAATAGGACTTGACTGCCACACAATGGAGGATTAACTCTCCCTTCCGCATAAGCCTACAGTGGGCATGTCAATATGCATTTATGAAACCTCCTTCTGTGTGGAGGGGAGGGTGAAGAACCTAACAGACAGATTACTATAAAAGAAAGTGGCCAAATTTTTTGTTTGTTTGTTTTTCTTAGATTAAACTCTATAAAATGCAATCAGAAAAAAAGCAATCTTTTTATATAACTTTCTAACTTTATTCATGTTTTTTGATTTAGTGCTTATACATAGTATGGTGCTAATTATTTTATATTTTAGGAAGGATAAAATGTGAAAAAAAATGTTTTTCCTTCACCTTAGTGAGGCTTTCTTATTTAAACATCCCAAAAGTTTATGGAAGATTTGAAATAAGAGTGAACCTCGATAATGAGCTCTCACTAGCCTAGAAATATAATAATCCTGAGTGGAATTTTTCTTACACTTAAGAAGTGAGTAAAAAAGTAAGAACATTCTCTTAGTCAGCTAATTATTAGTCTGAGTGGACTCAAATTTCACATTAAGAAAAAAGTGATTTTTTAAAAAACTCAATTGATTAGGTATGGATACAAGTTTAAATCCCTTATTTGTAATTGATACAAGTCAAACAGGTCTGTAAGTGGTTTTCAGGAAAGAGAGTAGAGAACTCACATGGGAAGTTGCATGTTGGCATTAATATCAAGTCAGAAAACATTTTTGGTTTCCTAAAGTGTTGTCACCCTATACCTTCCAAAATGTGCCATTCATGAAAGAGGATGTGGGACAGTGGTGGCGTGTGTTAATCTTAAGCTCTGTATCTTTCTCATAATATGTGTGATGTGCTGTTTTAATTTCTTCTCAATTTTATTACTCAAAAACAAAACAATTCTGCAGCAACTGTAATTCTAGGGTCCTAACATAGTAGGTGACTTTGAAAATAAATGGAACGATTTCGTTTTAACTGTTTGTGCCTTTATAGGCAGAGCATCCACCCTTCACATGGTAAATGTCTTCTGAGAGCAGAAGTACCTCATTTTCACGGATTCAGGTAATAAGAAGCACCCAGCAGTTAGGGGTTATTAACTGGAAGCAAAGAAGTAAGGTGTAGCAATATTTCCTGTTCTTTCATAAATTGGATATTTAAAGACTAACTACTTTTAGAGGGGCAGGACTTTTTTTTACCCTACCTGGTTATACAGCTGTCATTTTTTTTTCTTTTTTTCAAAATTAATCTTAACATTTCTAAAAACAAAATAAAATCTCGGTGACAACAGAGATGGTCTTATTCTACATCAGTACCAAGTGCATGCCATGTGCTGGCAGAGAGATGTGAGTCATCTACAGGGACTGCTCCTACCAGCCAAGAGTCTCTTTAATCAACCTGGACCAGTAATGGCTGTGCTCTCCCTCTAATGCTCTGGAAGGTGAATGACAAGGAAAGTCAGAGAGTGAGAGATATATTTGGGGTATTTGGTCTGTACTATCTTTAGACTGTAATTCTAAATTCCTAATGATTGATTTCTGATATCCTAATGTATCTTTAATTATCTCAAGGATTAATTAATATTTACAGCAAGTTTTCTTGTGGTTTAATTTTTATGTAATTCACCTGAAAAGTATTTGTGTGTGTAAATGTATGTAATAGCACATATATATGCACACACAGATATAGATATAGATGGTATTCTGTTCTCTAATTAATGATGGGCACATGTTGTAAAGTGAAAACAAGAAGAGAAGAATGTCTCAACTCCCAAAGACTAGGAATGGCTACTATAAAAAGACTTTCCATTTTCATGTTCTATTTCATCATGCCATGGTCATCCGAAGGGAGGGAAAATACCATAAATATTAAATGTGAACAAAGAAGATGATACAGAAAGAACAGATATCTGAATATTGTCAACATTTTATTATTCCAAGTTAATATGATGCTGGGAACAAGAGTTCAAAGATTAGTTGTTTCTATGGATAGATATTTGCAAGCACAATGTTGGCTCATCTTGTGTTATATTAATAGTACAAACTAATTTATGAATTATGGCTGAATACTTTTAATATGTTAGTTGCATTGTGTTCTATACAATCAACACATGATTTTACTTACATGATCAGATAAAAACAGTAATTTATTTTCTTTGTCAAAACTTCTTTATCATCTAAAGGAAGCTTTATCTGAGCAACTTTAGCTGGTAAATTAAAATTCTCAATGATTGGACACATTATTGTTCTCATTGGAAGCATATAGGAAGACTTATAAGAGAGCTTATTAAGGGAGGCTAAAAGACTGTAGGACTCAGAATTATATAGCAAATATTTGCTTTTCTTGTATTAGTTGTATATCTATTATCATCACAGAGATTAAATGATAACTGATGTGCTCAGCTGAGCACTGTAAGAGATCTACTATCCCCTAGATATGGGCAAAACATTTTTTTGCTCATTAGCTTTCCTCAAATAAGTTATTGCAAAGAGGAAAATGCTTATCACCAAGACAATATTATTAATGAGCTTGTTTATATTTGCTATGTCTGAATTTGCTTCTGATATTCCAGAAAAATTAAACCATAGCAAAACAAGAATAGTATGTCACCACAATCCAGATCTTCCAAAGTCCTTACCCTGACATTTAAGATTATGCAGCTTACATAACTAATACAATGCGAGCAAACCCTCTCAATGACAATGAGTTCTGCAAGCCCCAGTTGTCTCTTTAGTTTGTTTCAGAAAAATTTGATACAATTAAATTTCAGATTAGCAAGAGATAACAGGATCATTTGAATAAAGGTTTTATGTGACGGCACTTGTCACTATCCATGTCCATCTCTGATGGCATAGTTGTCCAGATTTGTACCCTGCAGACATTTTGCCGAAAAAAGAACCTGCTGTTACGGATTTTCAAACACCATTTTCCCATTGCCACTGTTTCACAATTGATGGCATCTTATTTGAAGCAACATGACTGTTAGTTATCCTCATTTGGCAAGAAATGAAATCAGAAGACCTGCAGTCAAATTCAGCCCTGTCTCCTACTGGACATGTGACATTGTACTCAACAATCTGATCTCTATGAGACTGTTTCTTATCTGTAAAATGTGGGAATAAGAATATTCATTTTCTACTTCCTAGTTTGTGATGGAGATTACTACTCAAACTGTCTTATCCAGGTGGATTATTTGCTGTTGGAAGCAGAGTTGGGGCATGGAGGTTCACAGACTCCGGAGGAGCTTCCCTTATAGAGGGCTGAGCTTTACAATGTTACAATGCTATAATAAGTAACATTTATGGGACACTATGCTAAGAACCTTATATGGAAGAACACATTTATAATAAGTTCATAACCCCACAATGAAGCAGGCATTATCATCACTCCTATTTTACAAGTAAGGGAAAAGAGGCTTAAAAAGGCCAAGTTCTACCAAGAGGTGAGAAGGGCTAGGTGGGCTTTGCCTCACATTCTCAAAGACTGTTCACATGCAGTCTTTTTTTTTCTTTATTGAAGTATAATTTACATATCATGCTTTTACTCCATTTTAAGTGTACAATTAAATGATTATTAGTAAATTTACCAAGTTGTACAGCTATTCACATAAATCAATTTTAGAGGATTTCCTTTCCCCTATTGAGACCCCTAATTCCCTTCCCCAACTACATTTCAAACATACCCCTCCCCTCCACAGTGCTCATCACATCTCTCCGATGTGGGTCTATCCCCCTCCCCTCGAATCCCTAGTGAACACCACCACCATTTGAGCACCACAGTGTTAATCAGTCAGTACCAATTTGATGGTGAGTACATGTGGGGCCCATTCTTTGGGTCTTGTGTCACCTCACTTCGAAAAATGGGCTTAAGCTTAATCCAGGATAATATAAGCGGTGCTAGCTCACTGTCGTTTCTTAAAATTGAGTCATATTCCATTGTGAACATATACCAAATTTCAATAATCCAGTCATGAATTGACGGGCACTTGGGCTGCTTCCACAACCTAGCAATAGTGAATTGTGCTGCCATAAACATTTGGGTGCAGATGTCTTTATAATAGAATGTCTTATGCTCTTTTGGGTAGATGCCTAGTAATGCTATTGCTGGATCGAATGGTAATTCTAT
>CAUYRT010035112.1:0-13216 GCA_963574885.1 Lepilemur ruficaudatus
AGCGTCTGGGGTATGGACACGCTTGAAGCTCTGACTTCTGGGGGGGGCAATATACGTAACCTAAACATTTGTACCCCCATAATATGCTGAAATAAAAAAAAAAGATGGGAGAGATTTTAAGCACTTGGGTGAGTTAATGGAAAAGTACTGGAGGATGTTAAGGAGGAGGGTAGTCCATGTGATTAGGCCATCTTTTTTTTTTTTTTTTTGCTAATTGACACATATCAAAGTTAGGCTCCTCCACTCCCACTAAGATTGGGAGACAGGGTACTATCTTTCTTGATGATTACATTTCAAAAACAATAGAAGTAACATTCATCAGGATCTGGCAGGTGGAAGGAGGAGGAGGGGATGGGTAAATTCACAACTAATGGGTGCTGTGTGCAAGGTCTGCAATGGGCATGCTTGTAGCTCCAACTTGGGTGGTGCAAATGCAATATACGTAACAATAGTAAAGAAAATAAAAAAATAAAAACACAGATTTAGGGGTTCCACTACAAAAAATAAAAAAATAAGAGGATAGACAGAAGGAAGATGATGTGAAGACTCAGGCAACGATGACCACCTACAAGCCAAGGAGAGAAGTCACAGAAGACACCTTGATCTTGGACCTTGGACTTCTAGCCTCCAAAACTGCAAGAAAATAAATTTCTGCCATTTAAGTCAAACAACAACAACAAAAAAGCATTGTTTCCAATGTCTTTAAGAAATGTCCTTAAGAAAGACATTTTTGGGTTGTACTGGCAAGAGACTGGGAGAAGATTTACATATCAAAGAGGTAGAGAAAGAATTTACAATTGCAATTTTTCTAAAGTAAATGCTCTAAGAAAGGGAGGTCAGGGATCTATGGTCAGGAAGAAACCTGCTTAAAGTTTAGCAAAAGCAAGGGAAACCTTAAGGCCATCTCAGTCCCAATGTCACACTTGCTCAGTAAATATTTGCTGAATAAATGAATGAATATACCTTCCAAATATTTTAAGAGTCTAGACAGACTTTGAAAACTTTAAACTACAATGTCTTTGAATGAATAATTATAAAAGAAATACCCCTTAGATTATTGATTTCATAAAATCTAAATCTAAATCTTTCACATAAATTTCTGTTTATTATAGTACTCAGCATATAGTCCATACTGATAGCTTAAATACATACGCAATATAAGAAGCTCAAATCCTTTGGATTTCTGTTAAATGCTTGCTTGTATTTAGGCCTCACTTTTTCCTTTTCTTACTATATTATTTTTTGGTATGGTATTCAATTATGAATTGTTTTAAGACCAGTATTATTTCAGCTTTCATTTAAAATGAATTATTTTCAACAAAAGTTAATGGAGAGGAAGAAACTCATTTTATTAAAGTGACCACCCAAACCAAGTATTTTATTTGCCCTTCTCCACTGAGAACTATGCCTAGTTACTTAATTAAATCTAAAATTACCAAACAGAATACACTCTCGCACTCTCTAGGGTCCAGATAGTAAAAATAAAGTGACATAATTTGCATGTCCTGCTCAAAATTTAAAGAATAAATGTTTACGTTGGCATGTTAAGTTGCCCTCACAATCTCAATTTATTGTTTTTTTAGAATGAAACAATGACTTGATGGCAAGATAGGGAAAGCGCCTCAAATAACCTACAGAGCAATTCATAGTTGTCCTCCTGCCTGATTTACATGGAATAGAACACTGTGTGCCAGGACCTTCAGACTCCACCCTCCCAGTAGTGCATCTGAGAAAAAATGATGATAATCTCAAATCCTATTGATGTTCAAAGACATTTCATCAACCGAAAAAGAAAATTAAGAGTAAATTGCAGTAGACTTTTCTTTTCTTTCTTTCTTTCTTTTTTTTTTTTTTTTTTTGCTATTTAGAGGAACTCAGGTTTATGTGAATAGTTCTCATGTGGGGAGTCTTTTGAAGCTAGAGACTTCAAAGCAGATCATAGACTTCTAGTGGGTTAATCACTTAATGCAAGAGTGGGTAGATGGAATTACCACCATTCAGTCAAGCTAAACTTATCCTTTTTTTGAGAGAGAAAGCAAATGCCCATCTTTTAGCTCCCAACAGTAATCCAGTTGAACACGTGTTGGGGAGGCTGCTCTGCTTACAAGTTATTTCATGTAAATCAAAATGGAAAGAAGTTCCAAATGGCTACTAGTGACATTTAATGCACCATTTCATTTAGGGGGCACAGTCTGTACATTTGCTGCAAATCTTGGGTTTTGAGCATTAAAACACACTTATTCAACATAATAGATTACAAAAAAAGAGCAGCAAGATTATATAAAGTTAAATTAGGAATAAAGCTGGACTTTCTGACTATAAAAACAATTTTAAAAAGAACTGACTAAATACTGACTAAATTTCTATAAAATTAGAAGAAATCATCTCAAATGCCTAGAAACTAGTAGAAGATAGAAGAGTGGTTACTATATTCCACCAAACTCACATGCAATGGTTATCAATGTCTGTAAAAAATATCACATCACATGATCAGAAATGAATATGTAGAAAATAAATAAGCCTGTAGAAAATAAGGCCATATGTTCCAGCCTCATAGTTTGGTCAACTATTAATAATAATAGTAATAATAATAAAACCTAATCAGAAAAACTTCAGAGAAGGTCTTGAATGGAGACCAGGGAAGGCTATGGGTAGACACCATTTTTTTATTTACGATGAAGATTGTAAATAAAATCCTCAGAAGATCTTCAGGAGAGATGGAATTGGGTTTAATCATAGTTGATAAAGATCTTTTGATAATTACCAAGAAATGGAAAAAAGGAAGCATATTTTCAACTACTGGAACTGTAATGGAAATGCAATTGCAATGAAGACAATAGTTTTGTCTCAATATAAAATGTATTCAAAAGTATATGGATATTATTTTTATATTCTTAAATGATAAACATTTATAGCTTACTACATACAACTATATTATGTATTATGTGTAGAATATAAATGAAAAATTAACATGGAAATAAAGGTCCTTTGCCTGGTACTCACTCTGTAATATGTTTTATTAGTTAGGGTAAAGGCTAAGCTATAGTAACAGAGACATCCCCCGACCCCACCCAAAAAAAATCAGTGGTTTAAGTAACTTTATTTCTCTCTTACATAATAGTCCGAATGTAAGTCATCCTGGCTAGCTGGATGGCTCTTCTCCACAAGGTCATTCAGGGGCTCAGATTCCTTCCAACTTGCTCTACCATGCCCCACATGTTGTCCTTATTTGAATAATCAAAGCTGAGTCCCCACCATATCTGTTGAAGCTACACACATGACTCCTGCTTAACCCCATTAACCCAAACTAAATGTCATGGCCACACCTAGTGTATCAGTTTGCCAGTGTTTCATAACAAAGTATCACAGACTGGGTGGCTTCAATAACAGAAATTTATTTTCTCACAATTCTGAAGCTAGAAGTCTGAGCAGGGTAGATCTCCTCTGAGGCCTCTCTCCTTAGCTTGTAGGTATCTACCTTCTCCCTGTCTTCACATTGTCCTTCCTCTGATTGTGACTGTGTCTGTCCTAACCTTCTCTTCTTGTAAGAACACAAGTTACATTGAGTAGGGCCCATGCTAATCACCTAATTTAATCTTAATTACCTCTTTAAAGATCCTCTCTCCGAACATAGTCACTCATAGTCTGAGGTACTGGAGGTTAGGACTTCAGCATGTGAATTTTGGAGGGACACAATTCAGCCCATAACAACCAGTTTCACAGGAGGCTTAGAAATGAACTTTGTAGTTGGATGGCCATTTAACCAGGTAAAATTTTAGTTCTATTACTAAAAAATAAAATAAAAAAGGAAGGAGAGGAGAGGAGAATAAATATTGGGGAATAGTTAGCAGCATTTGCCACATTATTCTAGAATTAATAAGTACAAGACCAAGTTTGTACTTAATAAAAACTCACCAAGGGAAAAAAATAGGAAGGAGATGTAATTGATAACAAAACTCAAAAGCAGTTGAGCCTCAAGAAATCCAGTTTAAACACAAAGGCCTAGTTAAAATGAACTCAATTTCAGGGGAAGTGAAACCATTTCAAGTATGAACAGTGTGATTTAAGACAAATGTAACACCTGGGTAAACCTACCCTTAATAGTTTCTTATACATTAAGAGGCACAGGTATCTCAGGATGGTAAAGCCAGTCTCCTCTGATCCCCACAAAAAGGGGACATTCATTGAGTCACCCATCAAAATAATTTTATAAATCTGTGACTCCTCTTTTTTAATGTTTGAACAGGCATGCATGAGTTGTTATCAATCTAGCAATTAAAAAAATAAAAGTTTCACTAAATAAAATCAAATCCCCGTGGTTTGCGTAAACTTGCTATATAAGCAAGCTATAGGGATATGTTGTCTATAAAAATTAGTGGGTATACATAAGAGGATGAAACATGGTAAATAAGACTCTTTCTAATTATTAAGCAGAATAGTTTCTTGCTAAATTTTAGTTTTGTTTTTGTTTCTTAATAAATGCTCAAATGTGCTCAATAGATTTTTTAAAATTCCACTGCAAGGATAAGTCTGAAGTATAATTCAGAAACCTGCATATAACCTTCAATTCTTTTCCCCAAGTCCCATGGCAATTCTATACCGTTAAACCATAAACATGTGAGCACAGCTACAAATTGTTAATTTATGAAATTTATATGGGTGGATATTTGACAGTTTCTTTCTGCTGTGACTCATGTTTGGGTACATGCCAGGAGCACCCTTTGCCTTTTACTTTACACATACAGAAAGAAAATGGGAGTATAGGCCTTTTCTAAGAAATATTGTGATTAAAAAATAGTTATACAGCAAAAAACAGTTGCAAACACATAGTATCATTCATTGCTAATGAGTTAAAAGGATACCACAGAGCACATATAAATCACTATACAGTATCTTGCAGTTTATTTAAATTCATTGCGCCTCATTATAACTGAGCTATGCACCTTTAGGTCTGAGTTGATTAGGAATGCGATAGCTCAGAATAGCTTTTAATTCAGAGAAACATGGCCTGACCTTTACCATAATCCTGTGTGAAACACACTATAGTTTAGACATTAATAATGATGCAACCTTTTTTTCATACTGGTGAGATGCTACTTAAAATTTGGTATTATTAGTTAACAGGCCTAGACCAATACATCAAAACCAAATTACCCTTCTGTGTATAACTACAGTACTTAATTCTGAGTTCTTCATCTCTCATAACTATTACTTCCTCTTTAAAAATGCTAAAAACCAAAATGTAATAGTGTCATGTCATAGCAATAACTCACAGATACAAACCAAAGGCACTCCTCCTCCTCCCCATGGACTGCCACTGTATGCTGTTAAGGATTTGTGCTTCATGATATATGTTTTAACAGCTAAAGCATTGCTCGTCTTTGACCTTTGTCTCTCAATTTAAGAATGCCATTTCTTTAAACCACCTTCTGGGAAGTCAACTAGCACAAATAGTAGAACTTACTTACCATTCTGATTCAGATGCAGTCAAAAATGCAAATTATGTTTTTAAATATTCAGTTTCTTTTTAAAAAAATATTTACAGCCTTTATCACTGTTAAGTACAGTTATATAGTAAATAATAAAGTAATACATTCACAGAGGTTAATTGATTTAATAATTCACCAAGGCTCATAATAGAAAACGACATTGCCCTGTGTCACCTCTTTTCGCTCCATTCCATCCTTGCTTCTCAGTCCCCAGAGGAAACTCATTTTGGTTCTCTTAGATGTTGCCTCTGGTATTTAACTCATATTTCTAAATAACATGTTTATACTGCTAAATCTCAACTTTTAGTTTTAGATGTTACATGTTGATTTTCTATAATAAAAAATAAGATATAGCACTTTTGGAAATGCATCCCTTCAAAACTTAAGATTTCTCTTTCCTATCAGTCCTGGGGATTTCCTGTGCCACTCTCTGGTGCTCAATCCTTTTTCACAGAATCCTTTTCTTTGAGTTAGAATTTACCTTGTCTCTGGAAAACAGAAACACACGCAAGGCATTGAATGAAATCAGAGTTTACTCAACATGGCAAAAGAATGATACTGCGGTAGAATGGATACTCGTTGTTAGGAAACCAGGCCGCTCCAATCACGTGGTTTTGCCATGCTTGCTTTTCATTGGCTGGGACACCAGGTGACCATGGGAAATGGCTGCTGGAGCTTCCTCCCTCGTATGTACACTCCAGAAAAGAAGGAGGAAGAGCAAGTCGGTTCCCTTTCAAACATTTCCTGAAGATGTACTCGCTACCTCCGCTGAAATTTTGTAAGTGGAACTTATTCAAATGTCCATGCCTAGCTGTAAGGAGACGGTAAATTTGTCTTTAGTTCAGCAGTCCGTCACTAAGAAAGAAGGGGAGACACTATTGTGGGATACTCTGCCATACTTCATCAGCTTTCTAGATTATTTTGGTATGGCATGTATCAAAGAATCTTTCTAAGGAAAGGTAAACTAAAGATTTTCTTTTTGAGGCATTCCCTCTCTTAGAAATGTTTTTATTTTTATATTTTCACACTGCGTTGAAATATTGGCTAGGATTTAAAACCAGAGTGTAAATGTCTTTGTAGAATTTTAAAGGTGTTTCATTGTCTTCTATGAGTTGATATTGAGAGGTCCACATCCATTCTGATTTCTAATGCTTGAGTTTGTAATCCTTTTGTACCCTGCTACAAGCTTTTAGGATATTCTCTTTAGTGCAGTATTCTCAAATGTCACAATAGCATGTATTATGTGGGTCTTGTTCCATCATTTGTTGTACTCAGCACTGAGAGGCGCTTTCATCCTGGAAATTAAAGTCCCCCCATTCCGGAAAATGTTTTTGCCTTATTTTTTTCTCCTTTCTCTCTTTTAGAATCAGTCAGAATGAGCTGTGTTGTGTTGTGTTGTGTTGCAGTAAAAAACAAACCCAAACATTAGTGGTTTAATACAGCAGATGTTTATTTCTCACTGATATTAGAAATCTAAAAGGGACCAGGAAAGGGCTCAGTGCCACATCATTCTTACTGAAAGGCTATAAGGTAAATGAGTCTCCACCCTCCCAAGGATCTCAGGACTGCAGCAGGGAAAGGCAACATGGCAAATCACACACTGGCTATTAAAAAATTCCACGCGGAAGGAACTTGCATTGCTTCTACTCACATTTCATCAGTCACAGAAAGTGGCATGCCCATGCTTAACTACAAAAGAGTGGAGAGGTGCAATCCCACCAGGTCCCTACAAGAGGACAATCAGAATATTGGTTAATAGCCCTAAGGACTGTAACAGGTCTCCTAGAAGGATACTCTAATTTGCTTTTCATTTTCTCTCTCCTTTTTTTCTTTTATTGTTGATACTCAGTTTATATGCAGTGAAATGCACACAAGTTAAGCATATATCTTGATGAATTTTTGTATATGTAAACACCATGTACCATAACCTAAATCAAGATATAAAATACTTTCCAATACCTCGAAGGCTTCCTTTTGCCCTTTCTCTGTCAATATTCCCAAAGGTAACCAGTAATCTGACCTCTATCATCATAGATTAATTGTGCCTGTTTTTGAAAAACATGTAAGTAGAATCATCTATTATGTACTCTTTTGTGCCTAACTTTTTTCATTCAGCCATATGTCTGTGGGAGTCATCAATAATATAGCATGTAATAGAATGATTTTCTTTATTGCAGTGTAGCATTTGATTATATGACTATAGCACCCTTTATTTATCCATTCAACTGTTATTGGACATTGAGGTCATTTCCATTCTTGGGCAACTATAAATCAAGCTGCAATAAACTTTATCATACATGTCTTTTGATGGATGTATGCACTCATTTTCATGGGCTTTTCATCCAAGGTGAATTTCAGACTCATAAAGCATTGAGGTCCATGAATACTGTCAGTTTTCCAAAGCAATTGTACCAATTTATACACCCACCAACAATATAGGAGAATTCCAGTTCCTCTTTTTCCTCCTCAACACTTTCATTTTCAATATTCTGGCAAGTGTGTGGTGATATACTACTGCGGCTTTAAATTGCATATCTCTGATGATTAACCAGAGACTAATCAGGTTGAAAGAACTTTTGATATGTGCCGTCATTTAAGAAGAGCCTATTCAAGGGTTTGGCCATTTTTTAAATTCTTTTGGATTTTCTTGTTTATTTGTTGGTATTCTGGATCCAAGTCCTACATTGGGCATCAGCTGGTACCTTGGAACATATCCCTGCAATTAAAGGGGGACTACAGTATTGCAAACATCTGCCATTCTGTGGCTTGTATTTTCACTCTATTTATGCTATCTTAATGAACAGAAGTTATTAATTTTAATGATTTCCATCTTCAATCTTTTTTAATGGCTTAATGGTTAGTGCTCTTTGTGTTTTATCTAAGGAATCATTGACTATGCAAGTTATAATGATAGTCTCCTAAATATTTTCCCCAAGACTCTTATACCTTATCATTCACATTTAAGTGCACAACCATCTCAAGTTAATTTTGATGTATAATGTGCATTAAGGGTCAAGATTTTTTCAATATGCATAAACAACTGAACAGCAGCATCATTTACTAAAACCATTCTTTACAAACGAATTTGCAGTAATATTCCTTGTTAAATCAGATGATCATATATGCTCCAATTTTCTCTCTTTGGTCTTTATTTTCTTTCCCTGGATTTTTTCAACTTTGTATTCTAAGCCTCATTGTTTATACTTTTGAATTATAATTTCTGCTAATATATTTTAATTTTAAAGAGCATTTTTTGTTCTCAAATTATTCCTTTTCTGTTGTAAACTGTTTTTAAATCAAGGATACTTTATCTTCTCTTCTCTATGGATTTTGTATTTGTATTAATTATATTTTTTCAACTTCCTGAATTGGCTCAGCCTCCTCTGAATTCTTCTTTTTGTTTCTGTTCTTGATGTAAGAGGTTTTCTTAAATATCTGGTGGTCATTGGCTATTCCATTCAGAATTCATAAAGCTGACTAGAATCTCACTCTAGATGGGAGAGCTTATCAGCTGAGTGGCCTCAGTATGTAGGATTACCAAATACAGACTAATATCTTAATAGCTTTTCTCTTGGTTCTGTCAGTTTCACCAGAGGAATCTTCCAGTCTCCACCCTAGGAGATATAAACCCATGACTTGAATATAGCACTACCCTGTTCAACTGTGCCAACTGTCCCTTAACCCAGAGTCTTTCTGGGTCGTCCTCCAAAAAGCATAAACATCCAGACTTCTGCTGGAGTTGAGGAGAAAGTATTCTGCTGGTATTTGTAGTGGGATGTAGGGAAGCTAGAATAAGTGTCCTAATTGCTTTATATTACCGGTTTTGAACATTCTTTCTGTTTTTACCCCCCACACACACACACCATATCCCATATTCCAATATGCAGTTGCTGTCAATCTGAAAATCCTGTGGGATAAATCAGATCATTTATTGATTGGTTTTTACCATGAAATGGAAACCAAAATTCAGATTTTTCTAGTCTCTGTAGTGAGTTGTTTCTTGTTCATTTTACTTATATTTTAAAATACTGTGCTGATCTCCAATTTCTGCTATTTTCTATCCTCCTTGCCCTTGCTCATTTTCTTTTGCCTTATAAGTTTATAATTTTTTTTATTGTTGACATCATTTTAGTGGTGTTTGGGTAGAAAAACATGTTTTCTACGTTCATTGTCTAGTTTGAATTCATTGATGGCTTCCTTTGGCCCAAGATAAATTGTATTCTGGAAGCAAAACAAAACAACAAATGAACTGTTTCTCTTAAATTTAAAGTGAAAAATAATTAATTTCCTTTCCTAAAGTTCAACAAACTAGATTATTTATTTTTTTCTTTAACATTTAGAAAGCATTTTATATATGTTTTGACAACAAATTCAAAATTCATTAAATTAAAAATATATGCATATTTTCTTAATTCAACCTTTGTAATACATTAAACAGATTATATTAAAATATATCATCATTTTTCTAAACTGCTAAAACAAATCCTGTTTGTAAGTCTCCTTGAATTTGGACAGTGCCTCTTAAAATTTATTTTAAAAAATAGATTGTGTTACTGGGCATCCACCCAAAGGAACAAAAGACATTCTATATAAAAGACATCTGCACTAGATTGTTTATAGCAGCACAATTCACAATTGCAAAGATGTGGAAACAACCCAAGTGCCCATCAATGCATGATTGGATTAATAAAATGTGGTATATGTATACGATGGAATTCTACTCAGTCACAAATCAATGCTGATCTAGCAGCTCTTGTATTATACTAGATAGAGCTGGAGCCCATTCTACTAAGTGAAGTATCACAAGAATGGAAAAACAAGCACCGCATGTACTCACCATCAAATTGGCATTAACTGACTTAACTGACCAACACTTAAGTACACACGTAGTAGTAACATTCATAGGGTGTTGGGCAGGTCGGGGGGAGTAGGGGATGGATATATACACACCTAATGGGTACAGTGCACACTGTCTGGGGGATGGGCACTCTTGAAGCTTTGATTTGGGTGGAGCAAAGTCACTATACATAACCTAAACATTTGTACCCCCATAATATGCTGAAATAAAAAATAAATAAGATAAAATAAAACTTAAGAAAATTAAAAAAAAAAAATTGTCTGCTAGCTAGGCAATTGTAATACGTCCTTTCATCACTACTTCATGTTTACCTCTTCTGCAAATGTGCCCCTGAATAGAAACTTAGTTCTACAAGTAAACAAGAAAATTTCTTAAGATTAATGTCAAGTAATAGCTGAATTCTCTAAGTAGCACTCCCAAACAACCATTTGAGATCCATTTTATTAAAATACAAATATTAAACAGTAAAAATAATACAAATTTAGTGGAAATATCTTCTATTATTTAAGACCTGCTTTTCAAATAGAGTAAGAAAGAGGCCAGTAGAGAAACCTAGCCTGGCTATCCATAAAAAAAAAAAAAAGTCTGACATTTCAAAAATGTACTTTTTTCTCATAAAAATTAGTTACAGACAAATAACTTTTACTTGATTACACAACCACTTGAACCAGAGTAAAAATAATCTCATCTAGAATCCTAGCAAGTGTGTCAGTTTTGTTTTATCCCCTTACAACTATAAACATTTAACATCCATTTTTTTTTCTTCTTTTCCATTTGCTTTGACTAGTACTCCCAGAAAAAAATGTTAAATAATAGCAGTAATTTGGATAGCTATGTCTTGTACCTGTCTTCAGTGGAAATGTTTCTTGTATTATATCAGTCAAGATTCTGGCTTTTGGGCTGAGATGCACGTTTTATATGTTAAGATACTATAAATTTATTATTTTATTAAGAATCATCTTAATCAACAATTGATGGCCAAAGTTTCAGCATCTATGAAGAATGATAACTCTACCTTTCATATGTTAAATTATGTTAATGATATTTTTAATATTAAAACATCTTTGCATTCCTGCTATGGATTCAAATATGTTGTGTTTTAGAACATTTTAATATGCTCCTGGATTCTATTTGCTAACACTTTATTAAGGGTATTTTTATTGACATTTATTAGTCTATTATATTCCTTGTGCTGTTTTTTCCAGTTCTTATTGATGTTTTGCTAGCTTTATTAAAGAAACTTGAAGCCCCATTTACTTAAGTCTATTTGGAAGATTTTTAGGTAGCAAAAAAATTGTATATTACTTTAAGTTTTGGTAGAATTGAACTGCAGGCGTATCATAGTGTGATGCTTTTTTAGGGAGATAGGAATAGAGAATGTTATATCTTTGACCTAATATAACTTGTCTTTTGGGGTTTTAAACCTCTTTTGTTATAAATTTTGAAATTGTTTATTTTCCCGGAAAATCATCCAGGTATAGAAATATATCAGTAGAGAGTAGAAGAAAATAGTTTCTTATGAGTCTCATTTTTTTGTATCTCTGATTTTCTCAATCATCATTCCTTATTTTGTTTTGTTATGTTTCCTTTATCATATATTAAGTTCATGTGTACGTTCACTTAATTAACAAATATTTAATCTACTCTGAATCAATAATTATTAAATAACTGAAATATAATGATGAATAAAAGAGGAAGGAGGGGAGAAAGAGAGAGAAAAAGAGGTAGTATTTTCCTCTGTGTGTGTGTTGTGTGTGTGTGTGTGTAACTTGGGTGGGAAAAATAATTAACATATATTTACACTATTTTATGTACAGCTTCTAAATTTTCTAAAATTTCTTTAAAATATATTACACTGTTTGGAGAGAGATTGTTGAGGGGCAGGGACATATGAAGCTAAGACTTCTGCTTTTTTTTAAAAAAAAGTCTCTTTCAGTTTCAAGTAGCTGTCAATAATAAACATATTATTATAAGTTTAATATTTTCTGAATTACCTTCCTTGCATATCTCCAGTATTGTTCTCTAGAAGCTATCTTATCAGGTGGATCCTCTCTCATAGGAGATATCAAAGTTGTCTCCTGAAATGACTTCTAGTCCTTCTGCAATTTTCTGGAGTATTGCTGTTTGATCTAATACAGATGCTGGCACCTGCTAAAACATTGCTGATCCTGCTTATTGTTGAGTATCCATTCTGTTACCCTCCGCTGAAGTCTGCTGATTAAAGTTGATGAGTTCTGCCTTCTCAGCATAATAAGGGTGTGTGCTTAGGTGCTGAACATGGGGATTGTCTTTTCAGTGATCCTCCTGCTTACTAATTTAACTCTATTCCATTTGTCTCTGGCGCACTCAGATCCTCTGAGTCTTATCTATGCCACCTATCACACATTCAGCCTGATTCTCTACCCATAGCTTTTACAATATGGCATACATTTCTCTTTCAAAAACCTATAAATCCTTTGAAACATCTATAATCAGCTTATATCACTCAAAATCTCATTGTTCCCATCAATTCCCCCAGTTTATTGGAGACTTCTGAGTTTGGTAAACTATCTAGATCTCTTGTTCTAACACCATCAGCTATGGCAAATTCACATTCCCACACACAATCCATTCATTTCTTTGTCTGCTAATCTGTAAAATGTGAAATATCTTCTCATTGTAATAAATATTTTTTTTTCTTTTTTATTGGGGGAAAAGTACAAAGCATTTACAGTATAATGTTTACAGTCACAATTTATAGTGAGCTGATCTCCCAAAATATATTACCACTCAAGTTGACCTATCTTGTTACATTCAAAAATCTACTCGGTCAAAGTAGTCCATAGAGTGCATACATAGTGCTCCAACTGTATCTACGTACAACCAACAC
>CAUYRT010035113.1:0-12078 GCA_963574885.1 Lepilemur ruficaudatus
ACAGAGTAGATTTTTGAATGTAACAAGATAAGTCAACTTGAGTGGTAATATATTTTGGGAAATCAGTTCACTACAAATTGTGACTGTAAACATTGTACTGTAAATGCTTTGTAGTTTTCCCCCAATTAAAAAAAAAAGAAAAAGAAAAAAAAAAGACTATTCTTGGCCAGGCATGGGGGCTCACGCCTGTAATCCTAGCACTCTGGGAGGTCAAGGCAGGAGAATGGCTTGAGCTCAGGAGTTTGAGACCAGCCTAAGCAAGGCAAGATCCTGTCTCTACTAAACATAGAAAAATTAGTTGGGCATGGTTGTACACGCCTGTAATCCCAGCTACTTGGGAGGCTGAAGCAGGAGGATTGCCTAAACCCAGGAGTTTTAGGTTGCAGTGAGTTACGATGACACTACGATGATGCCACTGCACTCTATCCTGGGCGACAGAGCAAGACTCTGTTTATCACAAAAAAACCCACAAAGACTATTCTTTTCCCCATTGAATTGTTGTGGTATTTTGTTGAAAATCAATTGACCATAAATGTAAGGATTTAATTCTGGATTCTTGATTCTTTTTCATTGATCTGTATGTCTGTCCTTGTGCCAGTATTACACTATCTTGATTACTGTAGCTTTCTAATAAGTTTGGAAATTAGAGAGTATGAGCCCTCCAACTTTGTTTTTTTCAAGATTGTTTTGGCTATTCTGGGTCCCTTCTACTTCTATATGAATTTTAGGATTAGCTTGCCAATTTCTGCAAAAAGGTAGGTTGCATTTTTTTTTTTTTTTTGAGACAGTGTCTTGCTCTGTTGCTCGGGCTAAGGTGCCATGGCATCAGCCTAGCTCACAGTAACCTCAAACTTCTGGACTCAAGTGATCCTCCAGCCTCAGCCTCCCCAGTAGCTGGGACTACAAGTGAGCACAACCATGATCAGTTAATTTTTTTCTATTTTTAGTAGATATGGGGTCTTGCTCTTGCTCAGGCTGGTCTTGAAGTCCTGACTTCAAGCGAACCTCCCGCCTCAGCCTCCCAGAGTGCTAAGATTACAAGTGTGAGCTATTGTGCCCAGCATAACCTGGATTTTGACAGGAGTTTTGTTGAAAGTGTACATCAGTTTGGGGAGTATTGTCTTCTTAGAAATTTTAAGTCCTTAACAAATTAACATGGGATGTCTTTTCATTTATTAGATCTTCTTTAATGTCTTTCAATGATGTTTTATGTTTTCAGTGTATACATCTTGCACATCTTATGTTAAATTTATTCTTTTTCTGCTCTTGTAAGTGAAATTATTTTCTTAATTTAATTTTCACATGATTCATTGATAGGGTATAGAAACATAACTGATTTTTGTATATTGATCTTGTATCCTGCAACCTTGCTCTACTCATTTATCAGCTCTGCTAGTTTTTTTGTGGATTCCTTTGGATTTTCTATATACAAGATCATGTCATCTTCAAACAAAGATAGTTTTACTTTTTTCTTTCCAGTCTGAATGCTTTCTGTTTCTTTTTCTTGCTAGTATAGTGTTGAAGTGATGAAAGGAAACAACATCCCTATCTTGTTCCTTAGCATTCAGTCTTCCACAATTAAGTATGATGTTTTCCATAGATACCCTTTATCAAATTGAGGAAATTCTCTTCTGTTCCTATATTCCTAGTTTGTTTTTGTTGAATGTTTTTATCATGTAAGGGTATTGGATTTTGTTAAGTTTTTTTTTTTTTTTAAGTCTATTGAAATGAACACGCAGTTTTTGTCCTCTTTTTTCCTTTCTGTTGATATGGTGTATTATAGCAATTGATTTTTGCATGTTAAACCAACCTTTATTCCTGGGATAAATCCCCCGTAGTCATGGTGTATAATCCTCTATATGTTGCTAGTACCAGTCTTCTATTATTTTATTGGGGATTTTTGCATTTATATTCACAAGACATGTTGGTCTCTGGTTTTCTTTCCTTATGATATCTTTGTTTGGTTTTGGTGTCAAGCAAATGTTGGCCTCATAGAATGAGTTGGATATTTTCTTACTTCTTCCACTTTTTGGAAGAGTTTGTGAAGGATTAATGTTAATTCTTTGACTATTTGGTAGAATTCACCGGAAGTCACCTGAACCTGGGCTTTTCTTTCTGGGAAAATTTTTTTAATACTAATTCAATTTATTTCCTATAGGTTTATTCAGATTTTCTATTTCTTCTTGTCTATTTTGCTACTTTGTGTCTTTCTAGGAATTCCTCTCTTTCATCTAGGTTATCTAGTTTTTTGGCATGCAGTTTTTATAGGTTTTTTTTTTTGGTAACTTTTTATTTTGTAAGATTGATAATGATGTCCTCTCTGTTGGTCCTGATTTTAGTATTGTCAAGTTTTCTCTTTCTCTTGGACAGTCTAGCTAAAGGTTGGTGACTTGTTATCTTCTTGAAGAACCAACTTTTGGGTTTGTTGATTTTATCTGTTGTGTTTCCATTCTCTATTTTATTATCTGTGCTCTGCTATTTATTACTACATTCTACTTGCTTTGTGTTTAATTTGCTCTTCTTTTGCTAGTTTCTTAAGGTAGAAGTTTAGGTTATTCATTTAAAATCTTTCTTCTTTTTAAATATAGGCGTGTACAGCTCCCTCTGAGCAATGCTTTAGTTGCATCCCGTAAGTTTTGGTATGCTGCGTTTTCCTTTCCATTCATTTCAAAGTATTTTTCTGATTTCCCTTATAATCATTTGTTGACCCATTGCTTATTTAGAAATGTCTTTTATATTTTATCTGTCATATTTACTAAATACTTAGTACTGTACACTAAGATAGAATTATGTGACACAGTCCCAGGTGCTTACTTTCTATAACTTACAACCTTTAGTTTTAGTTTGTCTCAAAAGAGAAAGTTTTAAGACATGTAGTTAACAGAAAAATAGGACCTTCACTCTTACTTGTTTGTTATCATAGACTTTAACATTTATGACATATAATGAAGACAGACTTAGTATTTCAGAGGCCCTACTAAAATCTGACATGTTTAATATCCTACCTTTATGAAAGAACTTCCTATGGAAGATAAGAAAAAAATCACTGGCGGGTAGGTTTCTTTCCTTAGTGGTAGTGGGTAGGCAGACAGGTCTTCTGAGTGTTTTCCTTAGTGTCTATTATCCCCAGCTCACAAATGTGTAATGGGACAGCAAAAGAGGTAAAACGGATAGTGGGTAAAGAGGTATACTGTTTTAAAGGCAGCTATTTAAATTTTCATGTGGCTCTATGTCAATAGAAATTAAATTAGAATGGGAAAAAAAGCTAGATGTCTGGGCTGTTTTCATAGTTTTCTTTGGAGTTTGTATTGGTGCATGAAAATCACCACTTTTGTTTAGCCATATTATATTATATGCTTCCTCACAGAAGAAATACAGGAGAGCAGAACAATGTGGTTATTATTGAGTTTGTGAAAATTTTATGAATTGGTAAGAATTTCTTTTATCTCAGGAATAATTAAGGAATTTGTGGGGTTGGTTTTAGTTTTAGTGTCTGGTTCTTGTTTCCTATTCCCCTATCTGTTCCTCAATTTTATGAATATGAAATATATAAAGTTCAGTTGTTCAGGCAACTAGTATACTAACCTACATTTGTATGATATTTTTCTCTTTAGAAAATACTCTCATATACATTATTATACTTAAAAATTGCAATAATCCTGTGATGTATTTGACTTTCTTGAAAACTTGAGGTGTTGTTAGCTGGTACCAAAAGCCAAAAAATTGAGCTTATTACTGAGAAAAAGTTAAGCTGGAGAAGTGGTGGTATGTGGTTTTAAATCTAATTTTACAGAACATGACATAAAATACAGGAACCTTGGATTCATTTACTATGACTTTCTAATAAAAAAAAAGTTCCAATTTAAATATTTTGCTACCATGAAAACTAAACAAAAGGTTCTAGCTTTTGTTTGATTTTTTTTTTTTTTTTTTTTTTGAGACAGAGTCTCACTCTGCTGCCCGGGCTAGAGTGAGTGCCGTGGCATCAGCTAGCTCACAGCAACCTCAAACTCCTGGGCTCAAGCAATCCTCTGCCTCAGCCTCCCGAGTAGCTGGGACTACAGGCATGCGCCACCATGCCCGGCTAATTTTTTCTATATATTTTTAGTTGGCCAATTAATTTCTTTCTATTTATAGTAGAGACGAGGTCTCACTCTTGCTCAGGCTGGTTTCGAACTCCTGATCTTGAGCAATCTGCCCGCCTCGGCCTCCCAGAGTGCTAGGATTACAGACGTGAGCCACCGCGCCCGGCCTATTCTTCTTTAAGTTCCCCTATCAACCCCAACCACTTCATGCCCATTGCTACTGTGTTAATTCAGATCTTTATTTTTTGGCCTGACCAGCGCTTCTCAATGGAAGTGCTTGTGGCACAGCTGACGGGAGATTCTTTATGCAGGATTATCCCACTCAGTACAGTCTGACAGCCACCTCTCATGATCTGGGAGCTCTACCTGAGCACCAGGCTTCAGGTACTAAGCATGGTTCCAGGCTCCCACCTCCCATGGACCCCTTTTCATCCCCTTTACTGTGTAGGGGCCAAATTTCTACCTGCTACTGCCAGCTTCTGGATCCAGACCCAGAAGGCCCAGACTTTAGTTTGATCTACTATTCCATTTACAGTCTTTGAAGATGCTTCTTAAAAGCCTGGAAATGTCTGTTTTCCTATTTTTCTTTCTTTTATCTACCCTCATCTCAGGCTTGGAACAGAGTCGATATAGGCCCATCATCTCTTAACTTCCTTATTCACAAATCTAAAATCCAGAAAACTCTGAAACTTGAAAGTTTGTTTTTTTAAGTTTGTTAAACACTCATTTAACGGCAAAATGTGCCCTGAACAGATATGAGGATATCGACAGTCATCATTTACTTCCCTCCATATGAATATTCACATGATTTTTAAAGAAATATTAATGTGCTGTATTGGGGGTAATGCTCCAGACCCACTGGGAGGAGTGTAAAGAATACAAGGAATAAACTTTTGAAAATCCCCCAAAACCTGAATTCTAAAACCAATACGGCCCCAAAGTGTTTGGAAAAGGATTGTGGGTCTGTATGCCAAAGCACAAACTTACTGAACCACCTTCACCGGAAGGCCTTCTCTCCCTCAAAACTGATTTTTCTAAATAGACATTTTATATTACTGTAAACACAAACATTTCCAATGAGTATTTTAAATCTTCTTTAGAAGAGAAAGTACTATAGATCACTATCTTCCTGAAATGGTTAAATTCAGTCCTGCCAAAAAAACAGGGACAGAGAAAATTATTTCTTGGGATCCCTTCCAGTCCTAAGATATTTTGTTTAGACAGAGCCCTTGGCATTAGAACGCAGTGCGCTAACAGCAGATTATCTTCCCTTTTCCAGAGGCCCAGCCAGTTCTGTGTGGTGTGTGGTTAGGCCCTTATCACAACTTCGATATACATGATCTCAAAAACAAAACCACCACCACCAGCTCTATGGAACGCCCCTAGTTTTTCTATTACTCTTGCAACTTGCGTTTCACAGCCAAGATTAAGGCTTGATATTGCTGCTGCTATTTGAGAAAAGGATAATAAATGATTTTACTTTAAAAGTTGGTATCTATATCCATCTGGAGCTAAAATTTCAAACAGATGTCTGACAGGAACTTAAATATGGAAGATGATACCATTATCTATTAAGGCAATGAGATATAGCAAATAAGATATGCAGACATGGAACAGAAGCCTATAAAACTTTAAAGGGTATTTTTTCAAAAGAAAGAACATCTATGTTTTCTTTTATTTGAACCCCACAGATGCTTCGTACCTTTGCATAGATCATTTTTTTTTAAATGGCACATTGTTTTGAAAAACTGGTAGTTCCTCAGAAGGCTAAACAGTTAGCATATGACCTCACAATTCCATTCCTAGGTATAGCCCAAAAGAGATGAAAACAAATGTCCACCAAAGACTTGTATGCAAAATTGTTCATAGTCGTATTATTCATAATAGCGAAAAAGTGGAAACAACTCAAATGTCCATCAACTGATGAATACAATGTGGTATACTCATACGATGGAGTATTATGTGACCATAAAGAAGAATAAAGTACTGACACATGCTACAACAAGCATGAACCTTGAAAACATGCTAAGTGAAAAAAGTCAGCCACAAAGGCCACATATTGTATGACTCCATTTATAAGAGATGTCTATAATAGATGAATTTAGAGAGACAGAAAAATTAGTGGTTGAGGAGGGCTGGGGGAGCTTAGGTTTGGAGGGAAATGAGGAATAACTACTAATGAGGATAGGGTTTTCGGGGGAGGGAGGTGACAAAAATGTTCTAAAATTGATTGTGGTGATGGTCACGTGACTCTGAACATACTAAAAACCACTGAATTATATACTTTAAATGGGTGAACAATATGGTATGTGAATTACAAAAAGAAAAATCTGGCAAACAAATAAGGCATACACATGAGGTAAAAAGGCAACCGAGGCAGAAAACTAGAAACTCTATTAATACCAGACTCTGAAATAAAATTGCTTCTGCTCCAGTTGCAGAAGACAGATGAGGCTTTAGCAAATCTGAGAACAGTGACCACGATAATGAGCCCGAGGGTGCTGCTGGAGAGAATAAAAGCAGCCCATTACTCAATGTGCTACACAGACACCCAAATCATAAAGACATACAAAGAAGGCAAAACAACTAATTTTGTTTAACAAAGTCTTTTTATGTGCATAAGATATGTCTGTTCATAAAAACAGGAGCTAAGCAGGAAAAAATATGCAAAAACGCAAAATATAAAAACTGTTCTGAAAAACTTCAAAACAATATTGTTCCTCCGAAGAGCGTGGGGGCAAATGGAAGCAACCACTGAGACTCCCTAGAACACTGACAATGATTGTTTCTAGGCAGTGGGATTTTTTCCTTCTCCTTTACAATTTACTGTATAATCAGAGAAACATAAAAATGATTAAGCTTTTAAAAGCTCCTTTTAAATGGAGTGATTTGGAAACTGAAATAAGGACAGCACAATTTAAATGAACACGTTAGAAGAAAAATAAGAAATTCATGATTTTCAACATAGCTGTTCTCTGCCCTTTTTATTACTCACTGCTACAAAGTTCCTTTACTATAAAACAGGACTTAAAGAGGCACAAGTACAAATTTCTAAAATCATAATCTCTTGAGAGAAAGATGTACCAACCTATTCACTGAGACAGGATGCAGAAATGCTTTCTCCACAGTTGTTACTTTTACCCCTAATAGCAAGAGTCATTACGTCGATCCAGCTCTCTCCATGGACCATAATCTTTGGTGCCCTGATAAGTGCTGTGGTTTATACCGTACAGCCCACAGCTACAAAAATACTCAGCTATGTCATGTGAGGGAAATCTGATTTTCCTTTCTATTTGAAGATAACCTCTTTTCCTTAGCCTATCAGGAGAGAAAAGAAAAAGTCTGAAGAATAAAGAAATTCTTAAAGCTTTCAAAATATTCACATTTCTGTTTAAAAATTCCATGTAAATATTATTTCCTAAAGTTGTCTTATCCCCCGCACCCCCAATTTATCCTATAGTCAGCTACTAGTCTCAAAAATGTTACAGATTGGTGGCCATGAAGGATGTCAGAAAACCTCCTTGAAAAGTCCAACAAGGGTCCTGACCTTCTCTGGATAAGGCCTGACATTTAATTTACCCAGGGCTGGGAGTGCCAAATATGCAAATTGTTGACTGGGGGTGGTCAAAGTGCTGGACAAGCCAGTCCCCTGCTCTCCATCAAACAGCCAGAGACCCCAGGTGTAATGCTCTCAAACTGAGTACCGGCCCAGTGGGAAAGGTTGGTGACAGGAAGTGATGCTGATCTTTCAATCCGTCAGCAAAGCCATTCAAAAGACACTGATGACAGATTTACTGCTTAGAAAACCAATACAATTTTTGTTAGTCTGGCTGCTCCTCACCAAAATAAAATGCAAACAAAAACTGCAAACATCTGCTTATAATAGGCCTAATTAATGGCCACCTAAATTCTGTGTCTCTGGGTCAGCAACAGTGAATTAGTTAAATAGTATGCTAGCACTAGTACTAAAAGGAGAAGTACCCTAATCTTTTTTTTTGATTCCTGTAACAAATAGTTAATATCAGGGTCCTCTTAAATTCATTTTAGTTTCTTAGATTGTCAAACTTCCAGTGAAATCTAAAGCATAAAAATAACTATATTCTTACTTTTTTTTTTTTTTAAGCAATTTAACCCTGTCCCCAAACATCCTCCCCAAGAATTGAGAATGGAAAACATGTATTGAGTTGTGAGGCAGTATGTGCTTTCGTATCTGTTACCTGCTGTTCAGGCGACAGGGAGGCAGCTCAGCAGAGTGATACAGGCCCAGACTGGTTGAGTCCAGATCCAGACCTGACTTGTGCCAGCTGTGTGACTTAATCTGTAACAGTGCCCACCCCATAGGGTGGTCCTAGGGATGAAATGCAATGATCCATGTAACACACAGGGCCTGCCTGGCACATCGCATAGTGAACAAAATAGGCTATGTCAGAGAGATGACAATCTCTAGATGTCAAGTCCCCACACCCATAGCAGACAGGATATAAATGCTTTCATGGGTTACTTCTACCAGGAGGCAGCACCTTGTGGTAAAAAAATCATTTAATAAAATAATGAGATTATTAAAAATAATTATTATTTTGGCCTTAAGTCACTCTGCTTGGGAGCTTGAGCCCTTTCCTGGAAAATGAAAAGATTACACTAGATCAATAGTTTTCTTTCTCTAAAAAAACTTAAAAAATATTACAAGAGAAATATATGCTTTAGAAAAATTTCAAGAAATATAGATAAAAGAGGATATAGGCCAGGCATCGTGGTTCATACCTATAATCCCAGCACTTTGGGAGACTGAGGCAGGATTGCTTGAGGCTAGGAGCTTGAGACCAGCCTGCGCAACACAGGGAGACCTGGCCTCTAACAAGGACAAAAAAATTAGCCAGGCATGGTGGCACACCTGTAGTCCCAGCTACTTGGGAGGCTGAGATGGGACGATCTCTTGAGCCCAGGAGTTCAAAGCTGCAGTGAGCTATGATCTCACCACTGCACAGGGTGATGGAGTGAACCTTTGTCTCAAAAAAAAAAAAATGGATATAATAAAAGTTAAATCTCTCCATCTTGACTCCCCAGTTTCCCCCAAATCAGGAGTTTTTGAACTATACTGTGCAAAGCCCTAGGGCTCTCTGGAAGCAGAAGGTGGGTGGCTTCCTGAGGAGAGACCAAGTGGACAGGGTCCCAAAGAGCCCCCAGCCCCACCCACCAACACCATCTCAACCAGAGCAGCCCTGCTTTTATGTGTGTTATATACTGAATTTCACAGATTTTGAAATAAGAGTTCCGCTACTAAAATGAAATTTGAAAACTATAGGATTAAATTATTTTAAAGATATTATCCAGCTCTAAAAATGCATGTTTCTAGCCTATTGAACCAAATCCTCATAGTTTTGCTATTACATTTATATCATGTTTCCATAAAATTTACTTTGATTTCACTTTACCTCTAGCTCAAGATCCTGAGGTTCCATTTCAGAAAGTGACAGCACAGCAATTTTGGTAACTTTACAGACCTCATGGTCTCCTGGGAGTTTGCCCACCAATGCTTTCTGGCGAATTAGAATAAGCCACCATGGAAGATCTGTAAAAGAATAGTTATATTAATGTTTATAGAGTGCTGTTGTTCTGGCAAGTGGAAGGTGAATAACCTAACAAAAATAAACAAAAAAAAAGTGTGCCTCACTTTCAGCAACACCTAACAAAACAACATATGTACTAACCTTTTAATACAGCAATCTCACTCTTAAGAATTTACTCTGAAGATATACCTCAAAAACAAAAGTATATATACTCAAGCCTATTCATTGCAGCAGTTTATAACTGCAAAATGCGAAAAAGAATATAAATGCCAAAACACAGGAGAGTGGTTGAATAAACTATGGCACATCCATGCTATGGGATACTATGCAACTGTAAAAAAGATTAGAACTGTTCTATGAACTAATAAGAAATGATTCCTGGATGCATTAAGTGGATAAATTGGATATATTATTAATATACAGTAATCCTTTGGTATCTGTGGGGGACTGGTTCTAGGACCCTCCACAGATACCAAAATCCACAGATGCTCAAGTCCCTTCCATAAAATGGTGCAGAATTTGCACATAACCTATGTATGTCTTCCGGTGTATTTTAAATCATCTCTAGATTGCTTACAATACCTAATACAATCTAAATGCTATGTAAACAGTTGTCATACTGTATTGTTTTAGGAATAATGAAAAGGAAAAGAGTTTGTACATGTTCAGTACACACACAACCATATGCTTTTTTTTAATATTTTCAATCCATGTTTGGTTGAATCCATAGATGCAGAACCCACAACACAGAGGCAGACTGTATATAAGGCTGTATTATAATAATATAATAAAATATATTATTAAATCAAAGCACAAAAGAATATCTAGAGTGTGCTACCTTTCATGTAAGAAAGAAAATATGAGGTTATGGAGAGAAAGAGAGAGAGGGAGGGAGGGACATGCACCACATAAGACATTTTCATCAATGACAGACTGCATATCCAACAGTGGTCCCACAAGATTATAATAGAGCTTAAAAATTTCTATAGACTACTGGAATCATAAACATAGTAGCATAACACATTATTCATGTGTCTGTGGTGATGCTGGTGGTGTAAACAAATGTACTGTGCTGCCAGTCTTATAAATGTATAGCACATACAATTGTGTGCAGTACGTAACACTTGGTAATAACAAATGACTATGTTACTGGTTTATATATTTACTATACAGTACTTATTATTTTAGAGCGTACTCCTTCTACTTACTAAAAAATAATTAACTGTAAAATAGTCTCAGGCAGGTCCCTCAGGAGGTATTCCAAAAGAAGTTTATTATTGAAGAAAAACATTTTTACATAAATTTAGTGTAATCTGAGTGTACAGTGTTTATAAAGTCTACAGTAGTGTACAGTAATGTCCTAGGCTTTCACATTCACTCACTACTCACTCCCTGACTGACCCAGAGCAACTTCCAGTCCTGTAAGCTCCATTCACGCTAAGTGCCCAATGCAGGTACACCATTTTTTATCTGTTTTTTTTTTTTTTTTTTAGAAACTTGTGTTTATTTTCCGTCAACCTTATTTCCATCTTGTGTAAAAGTTTGTGGAAGAACTTAAGACCACTCAGTGGTTGTTCCCACCCATTCAGTGGCCTGAGCAGTGGGAGCTGCAGACCAGTCTTCCGTGGCAGGCTGAGCGCTCCAGTCTTCAGTGGGGAACTGCTGAATAGGCACAGAGGGCACCTGCACGCCTTCAGACCCGTCTGCAACCTTGGGTTGAGTAGCAGTAAACTCAGGAGCTGGAGCCGTCCATTCACCCTGAAATTCTTCTCTGGTCACAGCTTTCTCAGCGGCAGCTTGCTCTTCCTTTTCAGTCTCTTCAGGATCTCTGTAGAAGCAGGGATCAGGCATTACCTCCCACAGGTGTTCATGGGAGATGGTGCCACGCATGTGGAGAACTTCGCGGGCCAGTATCCACCACATCAGACCCACAGAGTGAGCCCCCTTATTGTTGCATGGGATGGCAATGTCCACATAATGCAGAGGAGAATCTGTTACACAGAGCAATGGTGGGCAGGTTAACATAAGACGCCTCTGTGAGAGGCTGGTGGTCAGCCTGGGGTCAGTAACCACCAGAAGACGTGGCCCCCGGAATGCTGCCTGGACCTGGTTAGTGAAGGTTCCAGGAGTGAAGCGGCCAGCAATAGGAGTGGCTCCAGTGGCAGCAGCAAACTTCAGCACAGCTTGCTGGCCAGTATTCCTGGAGGATATGACACTGACATCAGCAGAGTTTTCAATGGCAACAATGGCACGAGCTGCCAACAGAAGCTTCTCCCAGGTCCTTGTGGGGAGCCGGCAGCACAGGGATCCCGCTTGGGAGGCAGCTGTGCCCAGCACGTGCGTAATTGCTCTCTCCGCCCTGCCTATCAGAGAACACGTGCTGGGGGAGGTCCTGGCTGAGGGTACTTAAGTGGAGCTCACTTCCC
>CAUYRT010035115.1:0-65627 GCA_963574885.1 Lepilemur ruficaudatus
TGACAGAGTAGGTTTTTGAATGTAACAAGATAAGTCAACTTGAGTGGTAATATATTTTGGGAAATCAGCTCACTACAAATTATGACTGTAAACATTGTACTGTAAATGTTTTGTAGTTTTCCCCCAATAAAATTTTTGGAAAAAAAAACAAAACAAGCAAACAAATACCACCAACAGCATTACAAAATGGGGGGGGAGGACAGGAAATAAATTTGACCCCCAAGGACATATTAATTACATCTATCATCTTTAAAAAAGGCCATTTTTTCCTCTTTTACTATTCTTCAAATGCAATAATATACATTATGCAGCCTTTCCATAATGGCTATTCAGCTATAGAAAGTTCTCAGATATGGTTTATCAGGAAGATTTTGGAGTAGGGAAGAAAGGGAAGCAGCTATTTTGGAAATATTATTTAACAAAACTAACACTGCAACATGGATCTGAACTTTTGATTCATTTTAAAAATAAATATCATATTGCTTCATGTTTCCAAAAAAAAAAAAAGAAAATGTATGTTCTTAAGAATTTAAGACCTTAAGAACATGTTCATAAAAAATATGTTACTTAGTACATACTGTTTTTATCTATTCATTGAAACTTCTGTCAAAATCTCTACTTGAATGAACTTGGTCATGTGTTTTTTTAAATTTTTTCATTTTATTTTAGTTTTTCTTAGAACTTATTTTTTAGGGAAATTTCAGGTTTATAGTAAATTGAGAGAAAGATACAGAGATTTCCCATACACCCCTTCTTTGCTCCCTAACATGCAACATCCTCCCTATTAACATCCCCCACCACCTGGTACATTTGTTACAATTGATGCATCTACACTGATACATCTAATATCACCCAAAATTCATAGTTGACATTAAGATTCACTCTTGATGTTGCACAATCTATGTGTTTGGACAAGTTTATAATAGTATGTGTCCACCATTAGGGTAGTTTTACTCCCCTAAAAATCTGCTGTGCTCCTCCTATTCATCCCTCTCTCCTCCATAACCCCTGGTAACCACTATTTTTTTTAACTATTTCCATAGTTTTGCCTTTTCTTTATACCATATAATTGGAATCATATAATATGTAGTTTTTTCAAACTGTCCTCTTTCAGTCTTAGTAATATGCATTTAATTTTTCTCAATGTGTTTTCATGGCTTGAAAGCTCATTTCTTTTAGCAATGTATTACATTCCATTGTCTGGGAGTACCAGTTTATTTATTTCCGTTCACAAACTGAAGGACATCTTGGGCACTTCCATGTTTTGGTAATTATGAATAAAACTGCTATAAACATTCATGAGCAAGTTTTTGTGTAGACAGAAGTTTGCAACTTTTTTGGGTAAATAGTAAGGAGCATGATTGATAGATCATATGGTAAAAGTATGTTTGGTTTTGTAAGAAACTTCGAAACTGTCTTCTGAAGTGGCTGTCCTATTTTGCATTCTCACCAATAATGAATAAGAATTCCAGGAGCACTGTATCCTTGCCAGCATTTGGTGTTGCTAAGGTTCTGCATTTTGGGCCATTCTATCAGGTATGTAGTGATATCTCCTCGTCATTTTAATTTGCATTTTTCTGATGACACACGATGGCAAATAAGCATATGAAAAGATGCCTCACCATTGGTGATCCGTGAGATGTCTGTTAAGACTTTTCGCCTACTTTTTTAATTGGAATTTTTGTTTTCTTATTGCTGAATTTTAAGAGTTCTTTGTAAATTTTGGATTACAATCCTTTATTAGATGTGTCATTTACAAATGTTTTCTTCCAGTCTATGACTTGTCGTCTCATTCCACTGACAGTTTCTTTTGCAGAGCAGAAGATTTTAATTTTAATGAAGTCCAGCTTATTAATTGTTTCTTTCATAAATTATGTCTTTGGTGTTACATTTAACATGTTATTGCCAAACCCAAGGTCATCTAGATTTTCTCTTAGGTTGTCTTTTTGGAGTTTTACAGTTTTATAGCTTTGAATTTCACATTTATATCTGTGATCCATTTTGAGCTAATTTTGTGAAGTGTATGAGGTCTGTGTCTAGACTCCTTTTTTGCATGTGGAAGTCCAGTTGCTCAAGCATGGTTTATTGGAAGGAGTGTCTTTTTTTCTCCATTGCAGTGCCTTTGTTCCTTTGTCAAAGATCAGTGACTATATTTATGGGATCTATATCTAGCTTTTCCATTCTATGCAATTGATTTATGTCTTTTTGTTGTTGTTAAGCCAATGCTATACTCTTAATTACTGTAGATTTATAATAAGTTTTGAAGTCAGGCAGTGTCAGTACTCTAAGTGTTCTTCTTCAATGTTGTATTGACTATTTTGGTTGTTTTACTTTTCCATACAAACTTTAGAATTTGTTTCTTGATATACGCAAAATAACTTGCTGATATTTTGATTCAAATTTCACTGAATCTTGGTTTAAATCATTTCAGCCTCGATGTCAGCTTCGTAGTTTCTTGCCTTTTAAGATCTAGGTAAGCTTGCTTGAACCATTATTTATGTATTTTGGAAATATTAGTATAATATTCTCTCCATGTTTTCTGTCTTTCTCCTTCTCCTCTTTTTCTTCCTTCTTCTCTCTCTTCTTTTTCTCCTCTTCCTCCTTGTCCTACTTCTTGTTTTCTCTCTCTCTTTCCCTTCCTCCCTCCTGCACTCCCCCTCCGTGTGTGTGTGTGTGTGTGTGTGTGTGTGTGTGTGAAGGCAATGAGGATTTAGCTCACATCGGATCTGGACATCAGTCTTAGAACTAAGCTGAATTACTTAGTTTAGGAATCTTAATGTCACTTGTCTCATTTCCCCTGCATCGGCTTAATACTGTCAGGAGTTCACCTCTTCCTTAAGTCCCATCAGATAAGCGATATACACCAGATATTTATGTATATTGAAAACTTTACATAAGGTTTCTGGAAGATGATAGGATTTACACAGGGCCCCAGCTTTTCACCCTCTTGCTTCCTTCCGTTCTCTTCTTTCTTTCCACTTTTCCCCAATCCTCTGTTTTTATTTTATGAAAGAAAGTTCTACCATCTCTTTTGTTGCTTGCTTAGTGCTATCCTATGTCCCTTGCCCCTCAAGGTCTCCTCTCCTCTCTCACCCATGAGAAGTGTGGGATTGAGGGGAAACTTCCCCTTCACCCTGGAAGGTTTGCCTAAATATCAACTCACAATAAAGCAGATTAATAAAAGAAGGTGATTTATTTACCATGAGACCCAGGAGAATGGCAGAGTGATTGCCCAATATCCCAATCAGGTCCAAAAGGTTTACATATCTTTATTTTAGAGGGGAAGGGGAGATGAGGAATATAGGTAATTCTGTTGAGTGTCAATAAATAGTTACTAGAGAGGATGAATCAATACTTGGGAGAATAAATGGATGATGGAAAACAGATTGACTTGTAAATGATTCTCTTTGGAAATTAAATTAACTTGAGAGACAGGTATTATATTTGAAATTATTTGGGCCAGTTCTGGTTGCATCGTTCTTGATCTTCTTTCCTGAAACATATTAGGTAATAGGAGGAGAAGGAAAGTCAATTGTTCTTTTTGATAGGTCTGTTTTTTTATGATGAAGGAGGGAAAGCCCCTTCTAAGTCCTGTTGATCCCTAAGGGCCTTTAGTTCAAAATACTCTTTATAACAAGGAGTCATATTTTGGGGTAAAATTTCCTGAGGTCCTTTAGGAGCTATCAACATAATTTCCTAAAAAATAAGCAAACAAATAAAAAAAACCTATTTTCTCATTAAAAGCATTCTGTTCCCACCTTCTCAATAATAGCAAAATCTATAGAACCTCACCACATCACAGTAAATTGTATCGCTTTTAAGAGCTAATAAATCTATTAATTTATACTTTCTACCTTTTTTAATAAAATTATGAAGTTATACTGATTTGTAGTAATAACTATTTGTAGAAGAAAAGTAGTAACAGTGGTCTTTTAATGATTGTGAACAATATAACTAAATAATCTAAAATCAAATTCTATAATGAACTTGTAAATTTTGCATTTTACAACATGGAGAGCTACACTTTGACATACAGTAGTTAGCATCCTTTTTTAAGAATATAAGTTAGTTAATAAATGAACATTTGGATGGCTGATCAAATTTGTGTGTGATTGACATGCATATTGTGCTAAAATTATAATTACTTAAGAGCAATTACTTTAAGTAATGCTTCATTGACTGTTTAAGTGTCTATATTTATGCCTAAATATCTAATGGAGTTTCCTTTTTATTACTTTTTTTCATGGAAAGATGTCATCACGATCCCTTTTATTACTTTTAAAATGAATACTACTTTACCTACTTGGAGTAGTAATTCAGAATTCATATCACTTAACTGAATAAATTAGATAATCTGAGATAAAAACAGTCTATTGAATTCATATTTTAGAATGACTGTGGAAGAAAATCCAGTACTGCCTGGATGTCAATACAGCATAATGGATTATAGAATGAAATTAAGAGCAGAAAAATTGGTTCTGATATCTGAATTTGGCAAGTATTGAATACAAAATTTGAATTTATTTCAATACTACCATATTTGAAATATAGCATCAGTATTATATAGGCCTCTTTTTATTTTTAATATTCTTTTTCTCCATCATCTCTTCAAGAATAAAAGAAAAAATATTAGAGAAAAACTTAGCAAAATCAAATCGAGGAGTCATTTAAGTTGCAGTTTGGTAGCAATGAAAGTAAGCAATTGACCTTCAAAACCCTTCTGCTTTAGTTGTTGAACTAACCTTTTATAGGAGAGGGTTGGTGAATCATCCTTTCAATCAATAAATCTTCT
Organism: Lepilemur ruficaudatus; assembly: GCA_963574885.1. Taxonomy (NCBI): domain Eukaryota; kingdom Metazoa; phylum Chordata; class Mammalia; order Primates; family Lepilemuridae; genus Lepilemur; species Lepilemur ruficaudatus. Next base: position 4,793 of record CAUYRT010035115.1, read on the forward strand.
TGAAGTTTGCATTGTTGCCTGCAGGGTTGATAAGTCTAGCTACTTTCCCTTTAGGGTCTAAAAAGCTATTCATGTTCACATGACAATGCTGTCCTTTAGGACTTCTTAGAATAAAGCAAAGGATATAAAATGACTACCATTAAGTTGAATAAAAAGGTCAAGCCATTACCCCTAGTCTGTAAAAAGTAATCTCGAAACAACTGGAGTTAGTTAGACTCTACATTATTGCTCCTATATGTTTTTAGTCCCAATGTGAGGCTTGTGGTGGCAGAAATAAAGAGTAGTTCACCTTGTGAGTCACTTAGAATGACCTGGAAAGATGGCAGATACAACCAGAATGATCAGAAAGACATTCCTAAACTAAATTAATGAGACTGTTTGCATTACCTAGTAAGTATATTGGGTGTACTTGGCCCATCTTACTGGTCCGTATTATTTAATGGAAAGCAATTATGCAAGCGTTTTCTTCATAGAATCATAGGAGGTATACCAAAAAAATAAAAAATCATAAGTGTCTACCCATAGATTTTGTTTTTCCTGATTTCAATCATTCTCTCTTTTTATATTCACAGTCCAGTGGGGAAAGACTAAATACTGACTTCTTTTGAAATTTAAGAATAAGAACACAAAATAATGAACAAATGATACTAGTATCAGAATCACTTCCAGGTATTTTGTTCAGTAAATTTGTTAGATAAATGCAAAACAATTGGATATAATTTAGATTCTATGTGTTGAAATACATCTGCGTATTATATTTCTTACCCATACATTGAATCTTTTTTTCTATAATGAAAGACCTAAGTTACAGAGAAAGCTTAATTTAAAATAAACTCTACTGGTTTTTTTTATTCATATTTTCTGTATGAATAGGAATGCACAAATTTCCCCCTTCATTATTCTTTATGATTTTGGCCTTTGAAAGTTTCCTACAACAGCAACCAAAATTAGTAATGATTCATATTAGTTGAGTAATAAAAGCTCTGCTCTTTTTCTCTGTGCTTGACTATGTTTTATGAGGTGAAATATGTTAATAAAACAAAAATGTGGATTGGCCATTCATCCTTTCCCATATAACTAAACTAAAGTGAAACTTGAAAGTCCTGAATTATTACTTCATATTTAGAAACACACACACATACTTTCTTAACTATTTTTCTCAAAACTTCTTTCTGCATTCTGATGAGTTATAGAAATTTACTCATTTGAATTGCATATGAACTTCCTATAACTTGGATACAAGGAAAAATTTATCTATCCCTTTTATTTGTCATTGGCTGATCTGGTCTCTTTCATGAGAAACTACCTACTGGTTGGTAGGAGAAAAATTAACTAAATTTCCTATCCAGCTTAAAACCTGGACTGATCATATTATTAACTGTCTCTCAGATAACCTCTGTTAAATTAAGGTTGCCCTAGAGCTGCTTTCGTACATATTTCAAGTTTGGCCTAAAGGTTTCTCAATACATAATGAACTGTAACCTATTTTGATATGTACACACACTATAAGTTATTCTTGTAACAAGTAGTTGTGTCTTAGCCAATAACAACAGCCAGATTTGTCAACCACAGGCAGCCAGCTGTACAAACCAAGTTCAAATAAGGCCAACTGTAACCAATCCAACTGTTTTTGTACCTCACTTCCTTTCTTTGTATGTCACTATTCTTTTTCTGTCCATAAGTGTTATCCAACCATATGGCAGCCCTGGAGTCACTCTGACCCTATTCTGGTTCCCAGGGCTGCCCAATGCATAAACTGTTCTTTCCTCAGTTAAAGTCTGCTAAATCTAATTTGCCTAAAGTTTTTCTTTTAACACTCTCCATTAATTCTCATGATAAGACAAGCATCTAGCAGTAGGGAATGCTGCGTTGGCTGTGTTGGAAGCACCAGGCCCATGGCCTCATGGCAGCCCTGGGCTGTGCGCTGTCTAGCATCTGATGCTTGCAAGGTGAATCCTATGTCTGTTTTATCTCTAGGTGTCCCTGTCCTCTGATGCTTAAGTCTGTGGTACATTAATCTTTGTTTCACCCTCAGTTCTAGAAACAGTCCTGGTGGCAGTCCTTAATAAGCCTGGTTTTACCTAAGGATTTGTTCATATAATAAACTCCTCTAAGATCTGAATGTGATTGTCATTGATCACAGTCACAGTGTACTACCACAAGGACTCTAGGAAGCCTCTCATGTGCTTCTGGTACTATAATAAAAGAAACAAGCGTCTTTTTAGAGAAATAAATCTCAAATGCTACCCTCTGCTGGACAGTGCAGAACCACCAAGGTTGCTTTGATAAGTCTGTTGCTGGGTCATGGGTACCATGCTCTTCAGAGCTCCAAATGAGTAGTGACCTACCTATTGTTTTCCACCCTAACGTAAATGCCTCTTTCATGAAAAAGACCCAGAAAAAACTAATCAAGTCATCTGTCTGCTAGTCATTCTCTGGCCTCTGCTGCTCATTCATTCCTCCTCCAATATTCCTGGGTCAGAAAAGACATGGCTTCTCTGTTTGCTTTTCCTGTTTGGACCGCTATGGTTTAGCCCCACAACCGAGCTCTTATTATGCTAAAAAAAAAAAGATAGAAGAATTTGACAATCTTTCCTCATGACAATACCCTAGCCCTCAAGGTCATTGACTTGCTTCCAAATCATATTTTTAAACGTCAAAGCTGAATCTTTCCCTTTGATTCCTTTTGTAACAACTCCTAATCTTCTTCAGGCAGGACAGAGTAGGGCAAAGAGCATGTGGCACTAGTAAAGTTTCAAAGGTTAAAAAGAAAAACACATTAATATCGTTAGACCTTCACACTTATTACTAAATTTTTTCTCTTTATACTTGTAAAAGTAGGTTATCAATATAAAGTGTATATAAAATTCAAAAGGCAATGTCCATCTAGGACTATGTTCCAGAGTCAGAAATATATATATATATGAGACTGATAAAGTTTAAAGCGCCAAAAATTAAACATATTTCTATGGTAAAAATAATGATCAAAAATAATTAGAATGTCATTTATTTAAGAGTCCCAAAACAAGAGATGCTGGCATGAATGGAATTGGAACTATTATCCCAAGTGAAGTATCTAAAGAATGGGGAAAAAAACCCACATGTATTCACTATTAAATTGGAACTAACTGATGAGTACTCATCAGTTAGTTTCATGCATAGAGAGAATTATGACTCAATGGAAATCAATCAGGGGAGAGTGGGGAGGAAGGGATAGGTGAAAACCTACAATGAACACCATCTGAGTAATGGGCACTCTTAAAACTCTGACTCAAACATTGCAAAAGTGATCCTTGTAGCCAAAAACATTTGTAACCCTGTAATACTTTGAAATAAAAATGGAAAAAAGAAAGAGAGAAAGTCCAAAAAAAAAAAAAAGAGAGAGAGAGAGAAAATACTCTTAATAGTTGTGAGAGCACTGATACTCATAACTCTTAAAAGCTTCTACAAATAAATAAGAAAAGGACAGACACCCTATTCATGAGTAAGAGGTCTGCAAAAGTAGAACTGCAAATGGTCAGTAAACGTTAAAATAAATGATCAGTCCTTACTGGTTATCAAAGAACTGCAAATTAGAATGAGATGACATTTCTTCCTACGATTGGCAAAGATTCAGAAGAATGATAAAGGCTGGTAAGAGGTAACACACAGAGAAACTGACACTCTTCTTCATTGTGGACATTAGAGACTTAGAATGTTTAGATCTTTGGTTTTTGAAATAAGATACTCTGTGGATTGAAATTCCTGCATTACTAACTACTAACTTGGCAAGATACTTTAACCTTGTGATCTTTGGGTTTTACTCGTATAATTGGAGATGATGATATAAACCTTAAAAGATTCTTGGGAGGCTAATTTGTATTACTATGTGTAACCTACGTGACATAGTAAGTGTCAATATAGAATTGTGGTTATTAGAATATAAATTGATTAAGGCTTTTTGAACAGAAATTTGTCAAAACGTACATAAAACCTTAAAAATGTATATGTCATATGAGCCACCATTTCTAGGAATTTTTCCAAAGGAAATGATCAGATGTATTTGTACAATGTATAAATCACAGAGAGTAGTTTAATCATAGCTTATCTGTAATAGTAAAACAATTTGAAACACATGTCCAAAAATAAGGATTTATTAAAATTTTAGTACACCTATTACTGAAATCCAACATTTATTGAATCTACTTTGTTTCTTGCCTGACTTTCTCTTATGTTTCTGCAAGATAAGCTGTATGTTTTAAAGCATCTTGTTTCATTTTAATCTACCATTTTTTGGACCTAGAGATTTTTCAAGTGTTCCTAATTTGTCAGTTTATTTAACAAAAAATCTATGCATGTTTGTTGACATTGGGACATTTTCACCATATATAATTAAATTGAAAGTGGCAATCTTCAAAGAAACTAATATTAGAATTATTGTTAATGTATACACACAGATAAAATAAAATAAAGTATTAAAACACTATCTTTAGTTAATTGGATTATTAGAGAGTATGTGTGTGTGCACTTACTTTTTTATGAGTTGAATAATATAATTTTCTTCTTTGTGCATATATTAATTTTACAATTATAACTATTCATTTAATAAATAAATGCAATATATATTCTTTTTGATGTGTTAAAATATATAAGCTTTAAAAATTTATTTTGATTTCCTTTAGTACATTTTCTGTGGACACAAACATATTTTTTATTATTTTACAAAGTTAGCATAGTTTTATTGCTTATTTGTTTTATTGCTTATTTTTGAAAATACCATCTTATAATATTAAAAAAACACACAATTATCCTGGCATCTAATACCCAGCTCATTCTGACTCTGACCTGCCTTTCTTGCCTTATTTTCTGTGACTCTACAGCATGGCACCTGCTTGGTGGGAAGCTGATGCACTGTTTTCTTCAAGGATACGAAGCTCATTCCCCCGTCCCTCATGATTCCTGTATATGTGGATTGTACCCCCCCGCTCCCCGCCAAATCCCAATATGGTAAAACATACTCACTGTTGAAAGCCAACTGATTCCACTAAGGCTTCTGCCTTTTTTAATCCTTGGATGATGAAATAGTATCTTTATCTTTGAAGCAGCATGAGTTCCTAACTCATGCCTCTTACGATACCAGTTGCATAGAATCATATACCGTAGGCTTTTGTGAACAACACCCCCCACCCCCCCTTAGTTTAAATCTTCCTATAGACAAGGATTACTTTGTATTTGTCTTTGTATCTGCAGCATCTATCATAGTTCCTGACACGTAATAGATGCTCAAGAATGTTTGCTGATTGAAGGCATGAATATATGTCCAAGTTGGAGATTCTTAGCTGGAGATCAACAAAAATAAAAGCACTAGTAATTGTATTGGGGGAATCAAATGAGAATTATAAAACAGCAAGCCCTAAGTAATTTCTTAAAATAATAATTATAATTAAAACAATTAAAGTGAACTCCTCCAGAGTGGTTAACTCATTTCACTCTGTTCGATACATAGATTTTCTAGCATTTAATATATTCAATGAATTTTTTCCCTTTTTAAGAAAAAATATATCTTGAATCAGAGGTTTGGCTGTGGTATTTTGATTTTATGCAGTTTTCAAGGTCATGTAGGACTTTAAGAGACATCTTAAAAAGTTCTCTCTGGGTCAATCCTTCTGAATAGCTTGAATTTCAATTACTACAGGTATGTTAAGGAAAAGCATTTACAATGAAATCTGAGACTAAACAAGCCTTACAAGAAGACACCACCATTTAATTAGGTTGTATCCTTTTGTCTGTATGTTTTTTTGTTTTTTTTTGGCCAATTGCTTTATAACATTACCACATCAACATATTTGAATTTTGACTTTACAACCTAGGGAAAAGCATTTGCCAGAAGACAAAAAGAGTTCTGTTTCACAGCTACAGACATGGTTCCTAGAGAAAAAGCATTACAAATACACACACACACACACACACACACACACACACACACACACACAATATCTATCTTGCTCATTGCAAAACAGAATGAAATATAGTTTAAAACCAGGATCCAAATGTAAGTCATGGAGACATACATACTGGTTCATCAGAGGAATTATAACAGAGGATTTCAGACAGGGAGGAAAAGAATCCCTCCAGGAACATGATAAAATTAGATATAATTTGTGCACACTGTTGATCTATATATTGAGGTCAGGAACCGTGATTAACTGCACCATTTATGAGCTGCCATTCTTTGTCTCAGAAATAGTCTAAAGCATTTCAGCTGAGGCTTCATAGCATTATTTAATTAGGTTATCCTGCATAGAACTTTCTAAGGGAAAAAAGAGCACTGGAAATTCATTGGAGGTCTAATTAGCCACAGATTTTGGTTTACTCTTGAGCCCTTATTCTTGCAGCTCTTGATTATGTAGAAAGGGTTTGTTTTGTATAGTGTCTATATCTTTTCTTCCATTGTAATATTTTGTGTTTCTAAGAGTAGGGAAAAGTTGTCAGAGAATATAGAGGGGTTCTTTCTAAGTGATTTAAAAAATACTGTGAAAGTTTATGTGTGTGTGAGGTATACATGTTTCACTATAATATAAGACCATGCAATAGTACACTGCTAGCATTTTGGGGTATTGAAATCTGACAACACATCAAGGTGCTTGGGTGAAAAAGCAAAGTAAAATAAGATAAAATACAAACAAAAACAGTAACACATAAAGACCTGTGGAAACAAAAATTAGCATTTTTTAAATTCTTTCATGTTTTTGTTTTCTATTTCCAGAGGCAAATATGAGATTTATTGTCTCTCCTCATAATTTCTGTCTTGAAAGACTTCTTTGGTTGTTATTAATAGTAAGAGAACACTGTGAAGGCTTGGATAAGCAGTTTAAGTTATTAATCAGAAAGAATACGTAAATATTTTTCACCTACAATCAAGTGCTTTTACTGTTGCATCAAACACTCTTCTGCGATGTGAGGAAATGAGTCTTATTACTCAAACCAAATATAGATTTTTCCAAAGTAATATTTCAACAATCAGATACAATTTTTAGTGAGTAAACACTGAGGTTTGATCATTTCCATTTAACAAAATACTTGTGTTGAGATAAACACAGTGGCTAAATGAAATGTTCTCTTGTCTAAAATGGCACAATATAAATATTCTTATAAGTGCTCTATGGTACCTGGACTTGAAGAAAAGCTATCACAAAGACTGGCAATAGATCTAACTTCTACTTGGTTGCCAGGGCCTGAAATTTGGGTGTCATCCTTTCTTTTTCTCCTTTACCCCACCACTGAATATCAGGGCTTATCAATTCTACCTTCCTCATAGCCCTTGAGAACAATCAAATTTTACCCAGTAAAAACTTTCCTATGGCTTAGATCAGCTCTTTCCTAGATTACTCCTGCAGCCTCATAAATCATCCTTGTCCCTCCAGTTTTCTTCCCACCAATGCAGCTTTCGTACTGCAGGAAATGTGATTTTCCTAAAATATACACGTGATAGCTTGCTTACCTGCCTCCAAACTTTTCTCATGTCTTTAAGGATAACCTCCAAACAATTTTTAAAGGCCTGCATTGTCCAGACGCTATGCATCTTTCGAACTTCACCTACCTAGAACTTGGTCCCTTTCATGATATTCATGAAATTTTGTACATCAAAAGCCACTACCAACAGAGTAAAAAGGCAACCTACAGAATGAAAAAAATATTTAAAGACCATATATCTAATAAGGAATTAATATTCAGAATATATAGAGAACACCTAAAACTCAACAATGAAAAACCAAACAACACAATTAAAAAATGGGCAATGTATTCTTTGTCTGTTTTGTCAAAGATTAGATGGCCACCTATATGAGGCTGGTTTTATATCTAAGTTCTCAGTTCTGTTCCATAGGTCTATGTCTCTGTTCTTGTGCCAATCCTATGATGTTTTGGTAACTATAGCCTTGCAGTATAGCTTGAAATCTGGTAGATTGATGCCTCCCATTTTGTTCTTTTTGCTTAAGATTCCTTTTGCTATATGGAGTCTTCTCTGGTTCCATACTAAGCATAGAATTATTTTTTCTAGATATGTAAAAAACGATGTTGGTGTTTTAAAAGGGATTACATTGAATCTGTAGATCACTTTGGGTAGTACAGACATTTTTAACAATGTTTATTCTGCTGAGCCATGAGCATGGTATGGTTTTCCACCTGTTTATGTCCTCTGCTATTTCCTTCCTCAGTGTTTCATAGTTCTCTCTATAGAGGTCTTTCACCTCCTTAGTTAAATATATTCCTAGGTATTTTATTTTCTTTGTTGCTATAGTGAAGGGTATTGAGTCTTTGATTTGGTATTCAGTTTGACTGTTGTCTCAATTTTTTAATGCATGATGAGCCAATATACAAATAGTTAAAACAAGCAATGATATAAAAAATTGCCAACTAAATTTTAAAGTTCAATAATTAACAATGTGGAACATAATTTTATTAATAGTATACCTTTCCACATACACATATGCACAAACATTCACATATAGTATAAGTAAATTACATTTACATTTTGCTTCCAACTCTTTTAATTTTTTAATTTTTTTTTACTTATTTTGTATATATTTTTTTATTTTGGGATATTACAGGGGTGTGTTTTCAAATAGTTTTGGGTTGGGCAATAAAGTATTTTAAACCCTGTAAGTTCAAAGGAAATCAAAGAATCACTACTTGAGACTTTACACAAACCTGCATTTTATTTGTACAAGGTGCAAAAGACTGACTCAAAAGCTGTAACTTTTTTTTTAAATCCAAATTTGGGGGAGGCATTTGTATCAAGTAGCTCTGAATGTAGGATAGCTTAAAAATTAAAACTAAGCTGTGTTGAAATCCTCACTGTAAAATTTAACAGCTGAGTAATATTGAAAAAAAGTTAAATCAGTTAAATCACTATTTTTCATATGTAAATTGGGGAAAGTAATTTTTAGATCATAGGGCTTTTATGTAGATTAAATGACATAGTAAATATATAACTGTTTTCCATACTACATAGTATAAGTTATACTTGAAAAAAGAGATTAATTCATTTTTCTGATCTATACCAACCCCTTTGTGCTGTTTGGCAAATTAAATTCTTTGCTTTAGTTTCTCATTTGTAAATTAGAATAAACAATTAATGTACTAGGTATGATTTCCCCAAGAACAAGTCAATAGGAAATTAAAGGTGATGAGTATATGTCATAGCTGAAAGAAAAGAAAGGAAATTAAGAAACAAGGAAATTCTGGACATACTAATATATATTTTATGTAAGGATTTAGCAGATATGTAGTAATTGTCAAGATTAATTTAACAAATAAGTATAGCAGCCAGCGTAGTTTAGGACCTTACCTGTATATGAAAGCTCTGAGTGATCAAGGCAAGCGGTTTATACAACCTAAATTAGGAGAGAGCTAACTTATCATAAGATCTCTGAAACACCTGACATTCCAAATCTATACCACAGTCTTCGATTAAAATCTCTTGCGACCTTACAATTCATTTTTCTTTTCTCAATCTTGTCCCCTTTGGTACAACTTCAAACAGCAAACAAAATAGCTTTTTAAAAATTTCAATAAGTTCATGTAACCTCCCTGCTCAAAATCCTTCCAGTGGCTTCTCCTGCTATTTAGAATAAAAATCCAGACTTCCTACCAAGACCTTCAAGGTCTTGTATCTTCTGGCCCTGCCTGTCTTTTTAAACCTTACATGCTGCCTCCCTGCTCTTTGCTCATTGTGCTCTAGCCACAAAGCTTTCCCACTGTTAGATTTAACACACTTAAAGATTTCATTTGATATAATTTTATATAAATTGTGTTCATATCTTTACTGTGTATTCCCAGCTCCTAAAGAAGCCCCTTTCAATAGATATTTATTGAATAGATTAATATCATTTTCAGCTGCAGTCTATGCTGTACAGCCTAGCTAACTGAATTGAACATACCCTATTAAACACCTAGTATTATATACTATTATTTTACTTATACTTTTTGATTGAACACATATTATCTATAGGGCATAGGGTTAGGTGCTATGATGAAATACAGATATTGATAACATCTTCTTTTCCTCAAAGAGCTTACAATCTCTTGGAGGATACCAATGTAGAAACTTGCACATTATTTAAGATCCGTCTTTTCAACCTTTGGCTTCCTAGCAATGTCAATTTAATGCCCATCTTTTTATTTAATCACTCCTTGGGTTACTGAATCATGCTTTATGTTTGATATTTGATGGTCCTGCTTGTTTATCTCAAGTATTTATGTCATCCTATCATGCATGTGTACATGGTATTTATTATATACAATTCTGTATTTACTCTTTTTTTGTTTCATGTGATTTTTTTAAAAAAATGTGCTATAAAGACTTGCAAGGATTTTCCTTTATTTGAATTTTAACTTTTGTTTTCGTATGTGCATGTGAATGTGTATGGGTTTGTGTAGTTATTCATTAGACTGTCACTGGATAGAACTTAGCTAGCTATCTTTGCAGTGTGGTCTCTACTTCCAGAAACATAAACTGAATTTAAAATATTCAATGACAAGGATAATTTATATAGACATTATGTGTGATAATTTGGTATCATGATTCCTATGCAAAAAAGTAAATTCTTCACCAATGGTGAGAGGATAGTGCTGACAAATGCAATTTCAAGCAAAATTAAAAGTTTCATAGTCTAAATACTTCTTCTACTTATTGATTCACTGAATTCAGATGTGTAATCTTTTCATTTAATTCCATTAGTATATTTAAGTCAACATACACTACCTTCCCAACATTTTAAATTCCAACCATCATTTTCAAGGGCTCTGACAAATTATGTTGTTTTCTGAACTTTGTAATTTCCTTCAGAAAAAAAAATCAAGTTGCCTGAAATGATTGCATGTTTTCTCTGGAAGATATGTATATCCATCCTTCCTACACATAGAGCTTATGTAGAACTCCACCATTATGAAAGCACTTATTTTATATAAATCCTAACACCTTTGATCAGAACCATTGGCAATAACTATAATAGGATTCTGACTGAGATGAGTTGGCAAGTTACTTGCAAATATTACCTTAATAACAATATATACAAATACATTTCTTAGAGCACAGCACCTCCAATCCAATCATGAATTCAAAGCAGCCTAAGTTATGCTGTTTTGTAGGTGTGGGATTTTTTTTTTAATATATAGGAAATATTGTGCAGAGAGAGTGTGTGACCTGAAAAATGTAAGAGGAAAAATAGCAGCATTTTTCATTATGTGGCAACCAAGTAGATTCAAGGAGTGAGCTGCTCTTATAAAATCACTCTACAAATTACATCACTTGATGGTGAATAACATTCTGCAATGGAATTATGTAACACATGAGCTACTTTTCAAAGTATGAAAACACAATTTTGGTTATGCTGGAATAGAACAAAATAAAATAGAAAAGTTTAAAAATAATGTACCTAAAGTATGTTTTGCAGAATAATGTCTATGCATTATTAGGGATAAAATGTATGGAGATATGTTAGGAATAGATTGGACTCATCACAGATACTCAAAAAAGTGCTTGATAGATTTAAAATTAATAAATAAGCATTATATGCTTTATTCTAATTGAGTTTAACTTGTCTATTAAGAAAACCTATACTTAAAACATCACATAGTCTTAGAAGTAGAAAGTACTTTACCTAGGAGTTCAACTCTTTGTTTTTCAGTTGAGAATTAAAGTTTCTCCATGTTAGAGAGTGGTTTGAGATAGAATCCTGTTTTTTTACTTTCTTCTTACTAAGTGTGTGACTCTGTAGGATGCTTTGACTTCCTGAGACTCAGTTTGATCATCTGCAAATCTTGTGTAAGATCTCTATGAAAGCACTGGGGTTGACTTTAGCTGCTCTAAGAAAAGGAAATTTATTAGAAACATATGGCAGACTAATATGAGACTCAGTGGAAGACTGAAATACAAACTAAGTCTGTGGAGAAAACTGTAAAAATCTAGAAAGAAGAATGGGCTTCTTACATTAACATCAGTCAAATCATTTGCTTTTGAATTGAGACATATCTTATTAATGCAGGCAAGAGATCACAATTCTATTTTAGTCTGTTTCCCCTTATCCCAAAACCTTTCATACATAAACTAGGAGCTTTTTCTTACTGAAAACCAATTAGATCCATTTCTGGGTCTAGCTACTAAGGATCTTATGTAATTAATGCAAGCACTGTAAATGAAAATGTGGGGGTTTTGTTGGTTTTTAGTTGGTTGTTGTGGATTATTTTTGTTTTATTATCAAGAACACATGGATATATGGAATAATTGGTTTAGCGGTAGTAAAAAAAACCCTCATATTTTCTATATGTCAAAGTTCTAAGATAAGGAAAAAAATACTATTAAAACCATTAAGTTGAAACCACAGTGCTTTAGCTTTTAGGCATGCAAGTAATGCAATAAGAAGTCAGAGGTAATTTTGCTGAAGTATAGGGGACTGTGATTTGAGTTATGCCAAGAAAAAAAATTATTGCTTAAAAGTTTTTCCTCACTAGTACCTGAAAGTTTAGAATGGATCAGGGATTCCTTAGGATAATGGAAGTTTTTATTTCTTTCTTTCATATCTTGGCAGTATTTCCTAAGCTTATCATTAGCTAACCGTAGTTAGCATATATCTCTTTTTGGTCCCCTAGCACCATTAGGGAAAAGCATCAATCTTTTTGGATCAGTACCATGTCCACCTCTCATATACAGACTACAAGGATGTTCATCAAAGTTTTCTGAGCCTGGAAGTAATACTTTCCTTAAGATCTAACTATAGAATTACCCTTAGTCAAGTACATCTTTAAATTTACGAGTTTGATAATTGGACTTATTATTAAAATGTTTTTCTTTAAGTTCTCAAATTAATAAAAAATCCACACTTAATATTCACTTAGTATGTTTAACAGAGATGCTTTTCATTTCTTCTCTGTACCTATACCTTCTTCTTAGGAAACAGAGCCTTAGGAGCCAGAGCCCAACCCTCCAATCCCAACACAAAGAAGCAAATCAGATAGACAACTGAGTTCAACTTGGTAAATGAGATATTTCCTTAAATATTTAGATTTAGAGCACAGACATTAAATTACTTAGCTAAAGTCAGCCAACCCTAGAAGTTATTCAAGCTACAGGAGTAAGGCTGCAATTTTGGGGTAACTCTAATGTGGTTGTGTGAAAGAAGATGCGTGTACAGAAAGGCCGATTTGAGGTGAGAAAAGAACAAAGCAGAAGTACTCTAATTATACTTTGTGTTTCTTAAGTCCCTGCATTTTCTTACCTTCTTAAAGAACTTTTGAGGATAGCTGGTTATGGTATAATTATAAACTAATCATGGTTATTTCAAAATGTTTGCCTTGGTTTCAGTCTATAAGATGATCCAGTTTTTCTCCTCCAAGGAAATTTACTCAATATTCACATCTCCAATGTCTGGTAGTAAGTGTTCAATAATTTTTTAACAGAATAAATAAATGAGCTATTTTTGGTTAACATAGTTTATAGTAGGAGGAATTTCTAGATTAAAGTTATAATTATCTTAGAGTTTATTGGATCATTTTGTCAATCAGTTTCCAAAAGAGTTGACACTTTTTATGTTCCCATTAACAGTGTGGAAGAATTCTGCTTTCACTACATTCTACCATCTTTTAATATTCTTACTAAAATAAAAACGTTATTTGATTGACAAAAACTATTTTATCTTGATCTGTATCTATTTAACAATGAGTCTGAACATTTTACTATTTATTTCATAACCTTTGCATATCCTTTTTATTGTAACATTCTTAGGCCATTAACCTACTGAAAATTAGCATATTTAAAGTGGCTTAAGAAACAAAATAAATATTGAACCACAAAGTCAGTTATGATAGAAAGAATACTGCCCAAACTTCTGAAAGAGTTCATAAATGTTCACAGAATATTTAGGATTCTTAAAGATCACTTGTAACAGGAAAAGTAGAGACATTGTGAGATTTCACAAAGGCAAATCCATGCTATTTCATTGTTTGGAAGCAACCAAAAAATTTGTGGATTTAACACTGTTGGGTGGAGAAACAAGCAGAAATAAACACAAGCAGATGTTTTGCTAACAATGATGCATCTACAACTAAAGGGCATCAGATAATTTTATTCATCAAGATAAAAATAATAGAAGTGAGAAAATTAACTGGTCATCATGGGTAAGTTAACCTTCATCACATTGGTCAACATTAAATTAAGTTGCAGTGCAATCTTATGAAACATTTCTCAATATATTCATAATCAGAACATTGTGGTAGATGCCATGTTGTTGTGGCTGCATATTGCCTTTCTTAAAACATATGTCACCATAGTTTATACTAGTCTTCAATAGTTCAGTTGCAGTGGAGTGTTGAAAATCAACAAGATGGGTCATGGTGGATCCCGGCTATAAGAACCAAAGTGTGCCAGGTGGTACCCTTTCCCAAGTGGAAGATAAAAGCACAAATTGGCAAACTGGTTTTGTAATTGTGCTGTATTAGTGACAGTATAACGGTGGAATCAACAGGTAGATTAATAATTTTGTCTGTAACCATGTTAGGTATTCCTCAGGTTGGAAAGTTTCATTTAAAGTGTCTAATATTGTTCAATGAGGATACTACCATCTGCTTCATTCATTCACTTAAAATATGTATTGAGTCATTACCCTTAGCCAGCCACTGTGCTGCATGATGGGGAAACCAGAGTAAACAAATAAGACAACTCTTACAGAATTTTCTGTATGTATAAAAGATAACAATAAATGATAAATTACAATAAAATGTGAATGTTGTATTTAAAAAATTACAGAGAATGATGGGAGCATTCACCAAGACATCTAACTGGGTCTAGATGATTAAGGAAGTCTTTTGCAAGTAATGAAACATTAACATGTATGTGAGGAATATCTAATTATAAGAGAGGCTAAATATTGGGAAATCTTCAAGCTAGTTTACTATCTTCGTCTTATCACTGAAAGTTTACACCCTACTGTTAAACTTTTATATGATTTTTAAGAAATCAAGTCATAAAGTCAAAGCCGATCAAAATATTCTTCAAAGATTTTACATGACATTAAAATTAATACAAATGGCTCAATTATAAAAACTGTGAATTTTAGATTGATAGAGTGCAGTGTTTAAGAATATAGTACAGAAATGACAAACAAGCTTATTCTAAGTTTTTTTAAAACTGACTTGCAGACTGACTCAGAAACTGAAACTGTTAAAATAAAGCATGAGCCAATTCTCGACTGCCCATACTGACTTTACTGCCATTCACGTATAATGGGATGTTAAAATTGAAGCTTTGACCAGGGTTACAACATGTAATGCGTGCTACATATCAAAGTGAAGTGTCAGGTTAAATCATTTATTTCAAATATAGTGGTTAAAAACGTGCTGAATATCGGTTTCATCATTCTTAGGCACTTCATCCAGGAAACCCTGACTTTAAATCTAGGACATAAGCAGTACTAGAAAACAAAGATGAGAGGATTTGTCAGTAGGCTTTTGAAAGAAAACTGCTGCCCTTTATGATTCTCACCACCCTCCCTCCTTTCTAGAAAAAGGATGGGGGTTGGGCATGTTCTGCTTCTTTCACCTCAATTACAGAGAGACGCATTTTTAAGGCTACTTATGGAGAGCTTGAAATACATCCTCTGCAGTTTCTAAATAACAGTATGCAGGCTGCAAAGATGGCCTGGGGCACTGCTTGGGCAGGAAAGCAACAAGGAGTTGTGACTACTTCTAGTGAGTGGTTGGACTACTTTACAATAGTATGTCAAAATATGCATGAGTACTTCCCTTGGGGCAGATAGAGACCACATGAGAGAAAGAGTGAGCCTACAGCTCTTTCAAGTCTTATCCAAGACAAATGACTGGAGAGTGTGGCAAGACTCTAGAGACTATAAGAAGGGCTATAAAAAATATGTATGTGGAGAAAATCTAATCGTCAACTATAAATAATATTGCCTATGGGAAGTACTGCCTATGGGAAGATGGTGAGGTAGAAAGCACCAGAAATCTGTCTCTCCACCTCAGTAAGAATTTTATTGGCAGAATCTGTCTGTTGTAACTATTTGGGGGCTCTGAAGTCTACTGAAGGCATGTAACTTCCAGGAGAAGGCTTCAAAGGTAAATTGTGGTTAATTTTGGTCAATTTCAGCTCTTAGCAGAGTAAAAACAACCCATCTTCCAGTCCCGGTGGCAGGCAGCTTTGTTCCTGGAGCAGTTTATGCACAGGTTGCAGGAGTAAGAAGGGCAAAAAAGCCCCTGTCTTCCAAATATTGAGAAGCTATGCTGTGATCACTGATTGCTGTTTCTGGTTGCGGACGTGAAGATGAGGAAGCAGCAACCATTTTTCTAATACCTCTCTGTATTGTTACAAGGCCTTCCCACTCAGACGGCTATAAATTCCAGGGAATTTAAAGAGTTGGTGTCATTTTTCAACCCTTTAATTTAGTTCTTTTTCTCATTTTGGGAGCCAGATATTAAAGACTAAAACATTCAAAATCAACTGCAGACATAGGGAAAAGTGACTGCACATGCCCAGGGAAAGATGTAGGACCATAAAAGTCCTGAGAAGACCTTAAGTTTATATTCAGGCTGATCCTTAGCACAAAGAGAGCCTACAACAATTTTAAAAAATCAACAAATCCTGAGGAAGGGATAGAATATAGTTTCCTGAGTTACCACATTATTAAATTCAAATGTCCAGTTTTTTAACAACAAAAAAAAAGGCATACAAAGAAATAGAAAAGTATGGAACATTCAAAGAAACAAAAATAAATCAACAGAAACTGTCCCATGAAAATAATCTCATGGTAGATCAACTAGACAAAGTCTTTAAAAAAAATGGTCTGAAAAATGCTCAGAGACATAAAGAAAAATGTGGAGAAAGTCAATAAAATTATATATGAACAAAATGGAAATATCAATAAAGAGACAGAAAACCTAAAAAGAAACAAAAATATTCTGGAGCTGAAAAGTACAATGACTGAAATGATAAATTTACTAAAGGGATTCAAAGGTATATTTTAGCAGGCAGAAGAAAGTATCAGCAAACTTAAAGATAGAACAATGAAAATTATCAAGTCTACAGAACAGAAAGAAAAGATTGAAGAAAAATGAACAAATGCTAAGGGGCAACTGGGCTGCCATTAACTGGACCAACATATGCATTGTTGGAGTCTTTCAAGCAAAACAGAGAGAGAAAGAGAAAGAGAGAATATTTTAAGTAATAATGGCTGTAACATTCCTAGATTGATTAATGACATGAATAAAAACATCCAATAAGCTCAATGAACTCTAAGTAAGATGAACTCAGGTATGCACACCAAGATATATTGTAATCAAAATTTCAAAAGCAAAACACAAAGAAAGAATCTTGAAATTGGCAAGAAAGAAACAACACCTCACATACAAGATATCCTCAATAAGATTACTAGATTTCTCTTCCAAATTTCTGAAAACCAGAAGGCAGTAGGCCAATATATTGAAAGTGCTAAAAGAAAAAATGACTGTCAACCAAAAAATGTATATCCAGGAAAATTATTCTTCAAAAGGGAGAAATTAAGACATTCCCAGACAAACAAAAGCGTGAGGAGTTTGTTACTACTAGACCTGCCCTCCAAGAGATGCTCAAGGGAGTCCTGCAAGGTGAAATGAAAGGATACTGGACATTAACCTGAAGCCTCATGAAGAAATAAAGATCTTTAGAAAGGTAAATATAGGGGCAATCATAAAAGCTAGTATTATTTTAAAAATAATTTGTAACTCCACTTTTTGTTTTCTATATTGTATGATTTAATAAACCACTACAATAAGAAAAATTTTTAGTCTAAAAACAAGTATTATTGTAACATTGGTTTGTAACTCCACAGTTTGTTTTCTACATAATATAAGAGACTAATACATTTTATGAAATGAATTAGTTTATGTTTAAGGGGGGACATGATATAAAAGATGTAATTTGATGATAACAATAACTGAGAGGAGTGGGGGCAGACCTTTTTGTATATTATTAAGGTTAAGGTAGTATAAATTCAAATGAGTGTTATAACTTTAAAATGTTATATGTAATATCCATTGAAACCACAAAGAAAATAGCTACAGAATATAGAGGAAATGAGAAAGCAATATAAACATTTTACTACAAAATCCAACATCACCCAAAAAGGATAATAATTCAGGAAATGAAAGAAAACATACTACAAGGAATGTAGAAAACAAACAGAAAACTGACAGAAATTATACCTCCTTAGCAATGATTACTTTAAATGTAAATGAATAAACTCTCCAATCAAAAGACAGAAATTGGCAGAATGAATAAAAGCACATGATCCAACTATATGCTATCTATAAGACATTCACTTTTAATCCAAAAATATAAATAATTTGAAAGTAAAAAGATAGCAAAAGATATTGCATGCAAATAGTAAACAAAGGAAATAAGAAGTGGCTATACTAATCTCAAATAAAATAAACTTTAAATCAGAAATTTTGCAAGAGACAAAAAAGGACATTCCATATTAATAAATGATTCAATATAGCAAGAAGATAGAGCAATTATAAACATTTATGCACCTAACTACAGATCATTAAAACATATAAAACAAAAACTGACATAATTGAAGGGAGAAATAGATGGTTCTACAAAATAGAGACTGTAATAATCCACTCCCAATATTGAATAGAACAACCAGATGAAACACACGGCGCGGGGTGGCTGTGGTTTCGGCCATGAGTTCCCAGAAAGGCAACGTGGCTCATTTCAGGCCTCAGAAGCACCAGAATATGTTTAGCTTCAAAAATGACAAGTTTGATAAGAGTATTCAAATCAAGTGTTAAATGTTTACAAAACACAGTGAAAGATTCTTATCACATAATGTGCAGACCATGTGCCTGTGAACTTGAAGTTTGCCCAAAACATGGAAAGAAAGAAGACATTGTTACTCCGTTTAATGAAGAACCAGATAAAACAGAAAATATTGGAAATAATCAAAGTTCCAACCGCAGAAGAGGCTGCAGAAGTAATGAAGAAAGTGATGATGATTTAGATTTTGATATCGATTTAGGCGACACAGACGATATCAAGTGAATTAATATCACTATATTAAAAGTCAGTTAGAGAATGTGAAATTCCGACAACTTTGAATTTGGGTATTTCACAATTACTGTGAAATCCTAATGATACAATCAGAAAAAGCTATAAAAAATTGGCAAAATTTATACATGAACCATATAAATTGTGTGTGATACTTGAATAATTATAAGACTTTTAGCCAGAGTTTTCTTATAACAAATTTTTAAATTGGGTATGCTAGAATATTTGCCAAAATGAATATCACAGTTCATGGGAATTATTTAGAAGAGTGTATTACCTAATATCAAACTAAGCAAGATTCAGAATTGATGCTTATGTAAGAACTATCTTGTGTAAAAATAAGATGACATTATTATATTGCCAGCCTCCAAAATTCGTCCTTGGGAAGTACCTTTCGATAGAGTGTTCTTAAGTAAACAACTCATATAGCAAAAGTCCCTTTACTTACATTTGCTTGTTACAAAGCAGAAGCATTTTATTTTTTATAATGTTTAATAAGTATATAGCAATTTTTCTTTAAAAGTATTTTTATATACCACACTACATTGCTTTTACCTTTTTTTGTAAAATATGCATACAGAAAACTGCATAGTATTTAAATGTATAGTTTAATAAATAATTATAAAGGAAAATTTGTTCATTTATACCCAGGTGCAGAAACTGCTGGCACCAGAAATCCCCACAAGGCTCTGTCTCAGCAAAAGTTCTTCTTCCCAGAGTTGCCACTCTTCTGAATTTTGATAATTGTTTTCTTTATTTTTTTCCTTTCCTACTTTTTTATTTTGAGAAATCTCAAACCTACAGAAAAGTAGCAAAATAATTCAGTGAACCTTTGCATATTGTTCACCTAGATTTTCAATTGTTAACATTTTACCGTGTTTTCTTTATATCTCAATAGTTGGATACACATGTATATTTTATTTGCTGAATCATTGGAAAATAAGTGACAAGCCCTGGTTTTAAACTTTGTATGAACAAATGTATACTACACATACTATTTTGTGTCTCATTTCTTCATTGTTATAAAATTTGTGGGATTTATCCATGCTGCAAGAGCTGCATTTTGTTCATTTTACATAACTGTGTATTACTGTGAATTATTCCATGTATTTACCTACCATAGTTTATTTTTTCTAATGTTGAGAGACATTTGAGTTATCTCAAATTTTTCTTATTGCAAACAATACTGGTATGAACATTGTTATATGTGCCTCTTGGTACACCGCATGTGTGCATTTCTGTGAGATATATTGCAGTAGTAGAGGGAATCGGGTATACGTATCTTCAGTTTTACTTTATAATAATAATATGAAACTATTTTTCCAGAGACACTTTTTCCGCTTCCTCATAGCAATGTTTTAGAGTTTCAGTGGTCTGCGTTCTTTCTAACACTTCATTGGTATCAGACTCTAAGATTCCTGCCAATGTGGTATGTGTGCAACAGTATCTCCTTTGTCTTATTAATTTATATTTCTCTAATTACTAATAGCTTGAGCCCCTTTTTATGTTTATTGAGTATTTGATTTTTGGTAATAGATGATATTAAGGAATAATTTTTGTTAAGTGTAACAATTTTTTTTAGAAATGCATACTGAAATATTTAGGGGTGTAATGTCAATTTACTTTAAAATATTTCAGCATAAAAAAGTAAAGACTCAGATAACATTTCTGTGACATGAAAAAATGTGCCTAGGAATAAATCAAAAAGTGCTGAAGAACTCTGTCAACAAAAATGTAAAATCTTATCAAGACATCAAAAAAGCAGACAAAAATAAATAGAAATGTTTATGAAAAAAAAGGAAAGAATAAGTCGTGAAATAGAGGACTTAATGAAATAAATCCACCAGATCTAACAGAGTCATACAGAACATTCTACTTAATGAAGGCAGCATACACATTCTTTTCAAGTTCACATGGAACATTTTTCAGAATATATCATATCTTAGGCCACAAATTTAGTATGAATAGATATAAAAAGATATTACGCAAAATATATTCTTCAACTGCCGTGAAAAGAAGATAGAAACAAATAACCAAAGAAAAATTGGAAAATTTACAAATTTGTATAAACAATATACTCTTAAATAACCAATAGATCAATTAGAAAATTCTAAGTGAAATTAGAAAATACTTAAAGATAAATGAAAGTAAAATCTCAAGCTCCCAAAACTTATAAGGCACAGTGAAAGCATTTATAAGGAGAAAAATTATAGCTACAAATTCCTACATTAATAAGCAAGAAAGATACCAACCTAAGTTTACAACTTAAGGAACTAGAAAAAAAGAACAATATAAACCCCAAACTAGCAGAAGAATAAAAAAAATAAAGATTAGAGAAGAGACACGTGAAACGCAGAACAGAAAACAACAAAGAAAATCAATGAAGCCAGCAGTTGGTTCTTAAAAAGATCATAAAAATTAACAAAACTTTAGCTAGATGGACTAAGAGATAAAACATTGTAACTCAAATTGCTAAAATCAGAAGTGAAAGTGGAAACATTTGGACTGTATCAAAGTAAAAGGGATTATTAAGAGAGTACAATGAACAATTGTATAGCGACAAATTGGATAACCTAAATGAAATGGACAAATTCCTAGAAACACACCACCTACCTTAATTACAAAGGAATACAAAATTTGAATAGAACAATAACAAGTAAGGAGATTGAATTAATAATAAAAAATCTCCTATCAAAGAAAAGCCCAGTAATCTCACTTTTGGGTATTTACTCCCAAGATTTGAAATCAGTATGTTAAAAATATGTCTGCACTCTGATGTTTATTGCAGCACTATTCACAGTAAACAAGTTATAGAATCAACCTAAGTGTCCATCCACAGATGAATGAACAAAGAAAAAATTCTGTCATTTGCAACAACATGGATGAAATTTAAGAATATTGTTCTGAATAAAATAAGCAAAACACAGAGAAACATACCATATATTTTCACTTATATATGGAATCTAAAACTATTGAACTCATAGAAACAGAGAGTATGAGGATAAACATAGGTCTGGAGGTAAAAAAAAGTAGAGATGACAGTGAAAGGGTACAAAGCCTCAGTTAGATAGTAGGAATAAGTTTGATTGTTTTTAAAAATGAGGTCTATTGCACAATGTGGTGAATATAACTAGTAATTGAGTAGTACAATACATTTCAATATCACTGAGAGTAAATTACAAATGTTCTCATCACAAAAATCCTAAAATATTTAAAGAGATTGATATATTAATTAGCTTGATTTAATCATTTCACATTTTATTCAAAAAGTATAACATCACCCCACACTCCATAAATATATACAACCATGATTTATCAATATATAATTAAAACAAGAAAAGAAAAGCACAGGATCTAATGGCTTCATTGGTGAATTCTACCAAGAATTTAAAGAGAACTAATACAAATCTTTTTCAAATTTTTCCAAAAAATTGAAGAGGATGTGATATTTTCTAACTCAGTCTATGAAGCCAGGATTACTCTGATGATACCAAAGCCAGACAAAGACTCTACAAGAAAACTAAAGACCAACATCCCTCATAAACTTTTATGCAAAAATCCTGTACAAAATATTAGCATAGCAAATTCAGTAGCATATTAAAAAGATTACACAGCACCAAGTGGGATTTATTCCTGGAATAAATAGTTGGTTCAACATATGAAAATCCATCAAGGCAATACACAACATTAACAGAAGGAAGGGGAAAAAAATCATGAGTATCTTAATTGATTCAGAAAAAGCATTTGACAAAATTCAAAACCCTTTCATGATAAAAATACATAACTGTGAATGTGATAATGAAATCCATATATGAAAAACACTCAGCAAATATGATATTCAATGGTGAAAATCTCTGAAAAGCTTTTCCTCTTACATCATGAAAAAGGCAAGAATGCCCACTTCTGTTCAGTATAATATTTGAAGTTCTAGCCAGAGCAATTAAGCAAGATAAATAAAGATCATCTAAAATGGAAAAGAAGTAAAATTATCTCCATTTGAAGATGATATGGTCTTATATGGAGAAAACCTGAAAGATACCACAAAAAGAAAAAAAATTATTAGAACTAATAAATAAATTCAGTAAAGCAGCAAGATACAAAATCAACATGTAAAAATTAGTTGCATTTCTAGTTACTAACAGTGAACCATCTGAAAATGAAATTACAAAAATAATTTTATTTACAATAGTACCAAAAAGAATAAAATATGTAGGAGTTAACTTAATCCATTAGGTGAAAGACTTGCATGATGAAAACTATCAAACATCGCTGAATGAAATTTTTAAAAGATATAAATAAACTGAAATGTACCCCACGTTCATGGACTGGAAGATATTAAAATACCAATACTACTCAAAGAGTTCTACAGATTCAATGTAATCCCTTTCAAAATCCCAATGACATTTTTTTAATGTAAATAGAAAAATCCATTCTAAAATTCATATGGAATCTTAAGGAACCCAAAATAGCCAAAACAATCTTGAAAAAGAACAAAGCAGGAGGACTTACACTATTTGATTTCAAAAGTTACTACAAAGCTACAGTAATCAAACAGTAAGGTACCAGTGCAAAAATAGACATATTGACCAATATAATAGAACAGAGAGCCCCCAAATAAATCCTTGAATATGTAGTCAAATGGTTTTTGACAATGATGCCAAAACCATTCAATAGGGAAAGAACAGTCTTTTCAACAAAGAATGTTGGGAAAACTTTATCCACATGCAAAAGTATGAAGTTAAACTCTTACCTAACACCATATACAAAAATTAACCCCAAATGAATAAAAGATCTAAATAGAAGACTTAAAGAAGAAATCAGAAAAAAACATAGAGCAAAAGCTTCAAGACATCGGATTTGGCAGTGATTTCTAGGATTTGACACCAAAGGCACAGCAACAAAAGAAAAAAATAGATAACTTGGATTTTATAAAAATTTAAAAAATTGTGCATCAAAAATCACTATCAACTATAAAAAGGCAACCCACAAATGGGAAAATATTTGCAAATCATATGTCTGATATGGTATTAATATCCAAAATATACAGAGAATTCCCAAGACTCAATGACAAAAACAAACAAAAAAACTTAATTTGAAAATGGGCAAAGATTACGTTCATTGCCTAAACATTTGTACTCCCATAATATGCTGAAATAAAAAAAAATAAAAAATAAAAAAATAAAATGTAACTCACCTTTAAAAAAAAGGAAATGGGCAAAAAAATTGAATAGACATTTCACCTAAGATATACAAATGACAGATATGAATAAAAAAGATGTTCAACATCACTAATCATTGTGGAAATGCAAATAAAGCTATAATGAGATACCACCTTACATTCATTAGGATAGCTACTATCAAAAAACCAGGAAATATGTGTTGGTGAGAATTTGGAGGAATTGGAACTCTTGTGCATTGTTGGTAAAAGTGTAAAATGGCATATTCACTGTGGGAAAAATGTATGGTTTTCCTCAAAAAACTAAAAATGGAATTATCATATGGTACAGCAATTCTACTTCTGGGTATGTATCCAAAGAGTTGAAAAAAAGAGTCTCAAACAGATGTTTGTACACACATGTTCATAGCAGCACTGTTCATAATAACTACTAAATAAAACATAAATGCAACCCAAGTGTCCATGCATGGATGAATGGATCAGTAAACTGTGATACCTGTATATACATATAATGTAATAGTATTCAGACTTCAAAAGGAAGGAAATTCTGATATATGCTACAACATGGATGAGCATTGAATACATTATGTCAAGTAGAATAAGCCGGTCAAAAAAGACAAATCCTGTAAAATTCCACTAATATGAGTAGTTAAAATCACAGAAACAAGAAGTAGAATGATGATAATTGCAAGGGCTATGAGAACAAGGGAACAAAGGGTCATTGTTTAAAGGGTATAGAGTTGTACTTTAACAAAATGAAGAGTTATGAAGATAGTTGTGATTGTTGCACATTATGAATATGTTGAATACTACTTAACTGCACGCTTAAAATGGTTAAGGTGGTAAATTTTATGTTATGTGTATTTGACCACAATTTTTTAAAATGGTGGGTCGAAGTACTGCCTACGTCTTGAAAATTTCAGCTGAATAAAATCAGGAGAATGTGCTCAGTACCAAAAACACATCTCATGCCATTACCTCTAGGCATCAGGCAGGCACACACAGCAAAAAGTCATTTTATGACAACAGAAATTCATACAAGAAATTTAACTAATCTCTGTCCTTAAGTGTCCCTCTTCCTGTCACATTTCAACTGTCTCGCTATGAATGAGTTATTATGGTTATTGAGGTGGGGTGGAGGAGATGAGAATAGACTGACCATATCTGCCATCTCCACTGCAAACTACAAGCTTACCATGGGCCCAGGCTGGAGAAGCAGAGAAGATTTGCTCTTAAATAAGATCTGATGTGGTAGATTTTATTGTCTTCCAACAGTTTTTCTTCCCTCTCTTCCCACATTTTATCCCTCATCCGACTGTGGGATGATTTGCAATTTTTCACTTCATTAATGTTGAACTTAGTCATGTGAGTTTCTGTGGCCGATGGAATGTTAGTGAATGCCATAAAGGCAGAGGCTTTAAATTATGTACCTGCGGTTTTGTTTTGATCTTTGCAATTACATTGTTTGCCTTTAAAAATAAATGCCTGGCTATTAGCTGGTTGAAGAATGATGGAGACAAGTAAGAAAGACATGAACTAAATTGAAGCCTGGTATCCAGCTTGGACCAGCGGAACCCAGGAGAATTCAGCAGAAGTATAGCTACTCCACAGACCCAAGAATAAGAAATATATATTATGGACACCACTGAAATTTTGGATGTATTTTTAACATACCAAAAAACTGACCATTGCAAACATTTTGATTCGTTTGGAGAACCGGCTGTTTTAATTTTTTAACTGAGATGCTGTTAAAATTTTAATATGACTAAAGAACTTTTTATTATCTAAAAGTAAATTTTAAAACTATGAGGCCAAAGATTGAGATTCTATTAAGGGCAAGAGAAAATGTTTTTCAATGACTACCTGTTGAAAGTAAAAAACGAAGCAGATATTAAGGTGCATATTAATACTGAGTACCACAAGTTGCATTTATCTACTTTTCTAAATTTTAAGCAATATTTCAGAGTTGTAAGCCCTTTTTCTATTTAAAAGTAAAACCATAAATAGTAAATACAGGAAATAAGTCTTGTTTCCAAACACTTTGCCACGTAAACTCATAGTTAATGTGCACAAAGAATGGTCAGAATATACCTTTTTTTTTTCAAATTTACAATGTCTAGAACTAAGTTCCTCAGCAAAGACACAACCTGAATTAGTTTCATGGTGTGTGAATAATGCTTTTCCGTTTATTGCTTTCTAATGCTGAGAATGAAGTAAATAATAGAAATATCTTTCCGAAACATAATTCAGTTGAACTTGGCCCACATACATTGCAGGCTCTTACACTCACTTATAAAAAAATTTGAAGGTCATGGCTCAAGAATGAACAAATACTGGAATAGTCTTTAATGGTACAACAGTATATAAAGCAAATATTTTTATTATTGACATTAGCTGCTGGGGTTATGGTGGTATGATAAATTAATACATCTGCTCAGATTATCCAGCACCAACCTCCCTTTAAAATAACAGAGAGCAAAACTTTCTATAAATAGTTTCCACCAAATCAGTCTGAGCCTAGGTCTATTTCATAGTAGACAATAAAGTGATGTTAATCTTTTTATTTTTTTCTCTCTCTAGCAGATTACATCCTATTTGAAATCAGACACAAACAAAATCTTACAGAAAACATAATTAGAAGTGAAATTGCTTTAAAGCACCTTTGTCTTGGGAGAAACCTTTTCACCCTCTGTGATGTGCTGGGATGTATCTAATCTAATGATCAGCTGCTACCAAGTAATTGAATATCCCAGAGTTTGAATTGCTAGAGAGCTTATGCATTTTTTTCCCTTTTCTTCTCTAAATAAATAAATAAATAAATAAAATGAACGTACATGACACTAAATTGCTACTTTTGATGAGAAGTTCCTTGTATTTGTAGTGCTCATTCTCAAGGTTATGTTATATTTCTTAGCTTAAAGGAGTAATACTTGAAAATATAGTTACTCATCAGAATGAATATATGGGGCTTTAAACTAGCTTTAGAAATTTGAATTCCACATCTTAAAAATGTTAGAATCCTTCTTGATTATGAAATGGAAATAAAAACCTATTATGGTCAATAAAGTGATAAAAATATTAAAATCCTCCCCCGTCAAAAATGAATTGAAAAATTTCAAAGGCAAATATAGCAACAACAAAAATAAAATACACACACACATACACATACACACACACACCATGGAGTACTACCCAGTAGTAAAAAGAATGAAATAATGCCTTTTGCAGCAACTTGGGTGGAACTGGAGAATATTAACCTAAGTGATGTATCTCAGGAATGGAAAAATAAACACCACATATTCTCACTAAGTGGGAGCTAAATGATGGGTACACACAGGCACAAAGAAACGTGAAGGTCGCTAGAAACTAAGACGGGGAGGTTGGGGGGGAGGGGAGAGATAGAAACTTACCTATAGGGTACAATGAACATGATCCTGGTGACAGGCACACTGAAAGCCCTGACTTCAGCATTACAAAATGCATCCATGTAACAAAAATATTTGTACCCTTTTAATATTTTGAAATTTAAAAAAAGATCTCATAAGGAATATATTTGATGAGTTTCTTAAACTCCTTTTTTGATGAATTGGATTCTTCATATTTTTGCTGTATGTTAATGGTCAAAAATAGAGTACAGTCATCCCCCTTTATCCAAGGTTTTGCTTTCTATGGTTTCAATTACCCTCAGTCAACCACAGTCATAAAATATTATCTTGCACTTTGGGACCATTATTAAATAAAAAAATGGTTACTTGAACACAAGCACTGAGCTACTGCCACAAATGATTTGATAACCAAGATGGTTACGTAGTAGCAATGGGAGGTGGGGGTCAGATTTCATCAGTCTACTCAGAACAGAGCTCAATTTAAAACTTGGGAGCTGTGTATTTCCGGAATTTTCTATTGATATCACAATTTAACATTTTAACATCTTCACAAGGACAAGGGTTAGTATAATACAAGAAGATATTTTGAGAAATAGAAAGAGGGACCGCATTTGCATAACATTTATTATAGCATATTTTTATAATTGTTCTATTTTATTAGTAGGTATTGTTGTTAATCTCTTACTGTACCTAATTTATAAATTGTACTTTATCATATGTATGAATGTATAGGAATAAACATAGTGTATATAGGGTTTGGTACTATCCGTCGTTTCAGGCATCCACTGAGGGTCTTGGAATATATTCCCCACAGACGGGGGGATTCCTGTCCTTTAACTCCACTACATAAAACATTACTGTAAGAAAAAAATGATCAGGGTCAATTATTCTGAACATAACACAGATGACCTTACTACAGCTCAGTATAATAAGATCATTTTAGTAAGTGAGATTTTAAAGGAGTATAAAATGTATTAATATATCACTTGAAAATAGACCTTCTTATGACCTCAGTTCTCCTTTATCTTATCCCTACCTTCTGTGAAGATTGATAGCTCATATATAATATTCTCTTTCCTGGCAATTAGCAGAGCTGCTGTTTGAAATTCCACCAAGAGAGCAACAATCCCATCTCCAAAGACAACTTGGGAAAAATACGGGAGCAATGCAAAGTTTCTTGATGTCTAGGATCGTTTATTGGCTAAATGAAAAAATTTGTGATTTAAAATAGCTGGTTTCCAACACAGAAACTTGCTGACAAAAGCTTGCTGAGCTCCTTAATTAAGTTATAGTCTTGGCACAACATGTGATGAAAGCTGTCCCTACGAAGGGACAGTTAATATAATTCTCTGCATGTTTAATTTCAGATAATAACCAGTTGGTTCAGAACTTCTTTATAGAGTTGATTTGAAGAAGTGCATTAAAACTGTCCCCAACATCAAAACTATACCAGTATACAATCCTGCCCAGTCCATTTCTTTAACCATGCAAGTGGAGGAAAAATTTCATAGAATTATTTTCAAGAAGGTCCTTTGTGTAGAGGTCCCCAATCCCCACTGGAATGTCCATCTTCACAAAAGTGAAAAACAGTGACCTGTTTGCCTGTCAGGGTGCTCACTGGTAATTCTTTTTCTCCATTACACTCATTCCCCGTATCATTTTCGGTGTCTCCTTTTTCAGCATTATTCTCTCAGACCATTTTCCTACTTCTCGCCATAAAACCATTCATCTCTGAATTATAGGTAATTAATAATTGCAAATAATTCTGCATACAGGTGACTCCTTCCTTTCCTTGCAGATTTAAGTTTCTCTTTCCTTTATTTCTTCCAACACTACTCATTATATTCCTTAGTAATTTCATTACCTACACGGTATATGATCCTCCCATTACTCACAACCCTCAGTTCTCTCATCCCCTTTCACTCCTCTGCCTATGTTTTTGTTCTCCATGCTACATTGGCCTTTCACTTTCATGCTCATACCCTTGACTTGTTGTTATAAACAAAGATAACCCCTTCGTAATCTCAATTTCATGCATCTCTCTCTCTCTAATGCTTGCTTTCTATCTTCAGCTCACTCCCTTTAGTACTGTACTCTATCAATTCTTCATGAAAACTATGACTTAGAATCTATCTCACTACAATTTCCCATATCTCACCACACTTATTTTATCATTTTCTCCTACCCCAGCTTCCAGTCCATGTGCTTGCTATCAATAAAATTATTCCCCTGCATATACTCTCAACTCTCCTGACATTCTTTTATATTTTGTACACACATGGCAAAATTTCCACCCTGGTTAAATTCAACTCTCTGCCTTCTCTGATCCTACACAAGTAGCTAAATATGGCTACATAAAGAATAGCACACAACCATGCTGACCATTTGCATTTGAAATTCATGACTATTAACATTAAGTACACAATCTATAGATTTGGATGCACTAGATTTCCCTTATCAGTTCACTTTTCCTCACTCCTACTTGGTGACTCTTCTATTATTTTACTGAGAAAAATTCATGAGAATAGAACATCTATAAGTTTCCACAGTAACCTACTTGCATGTATTTGATCATCTCTCCTTTTACTACAGGTGAAATCTCTATGCCTCTAACTTGAAGCCTGTGCAATAAATCTTGCCTCCTCTTGCTTTTTTTAAGAACATGATCCTCCGCATTCTGCTACTTCTTATCACCTCCACTTACTAGCACCCCAACCCAAGCCATTTTCTCACCAAAATTATTAAAGTGATTTTTTAATTTGTCCCTTTCCTCCCACCCTTGTCCCTTACAATCTAAGTCTGATCATGTTAGATCCTCCAGTGATTTAAGAGAACAGCCATATCCTTATGATGGGGGCTTTACTTGATTTTGCCTTCCTCTTCCTCTCTAACCACATCTCTCCAATATTTCCTCCCAGCGCAATGACCTCCTTGCTAGTCCTTGACCATTCTGGACAGCTCTAGCCTCAGGGTTTTGTACTTGCACCTCCTCTTGCCTTAAGTACCCTTCCCACAAATAATAATAAATTTCTTCAACTTTGGATGTTTGCTTAGTTGTCAATTTGTTTTATAAGCTTTTCATCTCTTTATTCATTACTTCATTTTTCTTCATAAAATCTATCAATATCTGATATTTTATCGTGCTTGTTTGTTTATTTTATTATCTGTTTCCATCCACCAGAACATAAGAATCAGTGAAAAAAATTTGCTATTTTTTTCACCAACGAATGTTCCTAGAATAGTACCTAACACATAGTCAGCATTCAGTAAATATATTTTGAATCAGTGAATGAATGACCTTCACTGAATATCAGGGCTTGGTTAAAATCTCATAGCTCCATAAGAAAAGAAAATCGTGACATACTTTAATGCCACATATTCCTGTGGTTCATAAGGGCATATTGGAGTATATTAAAATTCTCCTGGAAATCTATTTTACTTTTAGATTTTTGTCTGTAATAGTATTCCAAACAAGATTTTTAATCAGAATATAGCATGACTTTAGTAGTCATTTAATAAGATATTTTGAAGGAATTACTCCAACAGTTTTAGTAAAAAATTACAACTTTTTAAATAAAGTCTCCATTTGATTAAAAGTGAAAACTTGACCCCTAAACTTACTCCATCAATATTTCTGTCTTTACATTTGACAGTTTACTATCTGGGACAAAAGAGTGTGGGAATTTTAGGATTCAGATGGAGTAACATCATCACTAAATGTGCAAGTTATAGTTTTGCTTATAAAAGTGTGTATCAATTTCATCATATCTCCTTTTGAGAAAGACCACTTTTCTAAAAAATATTTGCATATTATGCACATGCCAAAATAGATTTTGAAAATTTGGTTTATAGACAATTAAAAGCCTGGCTATCTTATCTCTTGATTCAAGAATAGAGAAGTTCTTATGATACTCTATAGTTCTGTATTCTCAGGAGCTTCTTCTAACTCTTAACTTCTTCCTTCTTTTATAGTGAAAATAACTTTCACTTCTATGAGTATATTTCCATCTCATATTCAGATTAACACCTATAACCTGGATTGACTTCTTTATCATGGATCATGAATGAGATCATAATTATCTGTTATTGACATATACTTGTATGCTAAAATCATTTAGAATAGGACCACAAAATTCAATCAATCTTCTTTCAATTTCCAAGTGATTTGTATGTAGACCCAGAAAATGGGTACATGTTTTTGAATTGTAGGATAAAAAATAATAACCAAGCACAATATAAGAAATAATTCATATTTTGCACTAACATGTCCTCATGTTCTAAGCAGAGCCATGACATAATAAGATTTGAATTTTAGGAATATCAGACAGGGGTGATTTGATGAATGAAGGCTTCTAACCTCACTTCCTTACTCTGACCATACTAACAAAGGGAAAACAAAAGGAAGAAAAGCCATTTATTTTAATTGGAGTTGGACATGATAGAATGGAGCCTAACAGTCATTTAAACATATTTCTGGTGTGTCCTTTATTACAGAGATTCAGATTCCGCATTTTCCAGGAACTCTTGCAGCTACAGCTCTGCATCTAATTTTGGTTTTGCTAACCTGACACACTTCTGTTATATTTGCATAGTTAAAACAATATGTTGGCTTATTTTTGTCATTTTGTTGTTGTTGTTGTTGTTGTTGTTTCTGCTAGTATGGAGTAATCTATTTTTCTGTGGTAGCATTAACAGAAATGTCAATGTGCACTTACTTGCTCTGTGATTATTAAGAATTGTGTAGGGCTTCCATTTTCCTTTTTTTTTTTTTTTTTTTTTTTTTTTAGACAGATTCTCCCACTTTAGCCCTGAGTAGAGTGCCATGGCATCAGCCTAGCTCACAGCAACCTCAAACTCCTGGGCTCAAGCGATCCTCCTGCCTCAGCCTCTGGAGTACTGGGACTACAGGCTGAGCCACCACACCCAGCAAATTTTTTCTATTTTCAGTAGAGATGAGGTCTCTCACTCTTATTCAAGCTGATCTTGAACTTCTGACCTCAAGTGATCCTCCCGCTTTGGCCTCCCAGAATTATAGGCTAGGATTACAGGTGTGAGCCACAGCACCTGCTCTAGGCTTTCATTTTCCCAGTGACATTTTGCAGATATTTCTGGAAGCAGCAGTTATAATAGTGGCTTCCTAATAATGAGGACTTTCTGAGCATAGCTTTTTGACTGTAATGGGTTGCTGATCTTGGTGGGGTCTCGTTATTTTAGTAATATGGCACAGCATGGTTCTGGAGCTAACATTTGTAGTGGCAGGCTTCTAATTTTCCTAATCATAGAAGAGGCATTAGCTTTTGTTGTAATTCTGCTTTTGTTAAAGTCATTTTTGAAGGCTCAACCTAAAATATACTACTTCAGCTTAACTTATCATTTTTTCCACCATTTAATCCTTGCAATAATCCCTTTGTGCTTAAAACATCTAAAACGTTCACATTCTCTGAAACCAAACCTAAACCATTTTGCATTGTTGATCAAACCAAATATCACATAATATCAACCAAATATCATAGCTTTCAAGAAATGCCTGCTATATATAGCACAAAGGAAATTTATCTTATAAAGTCACCAGTAATTAAATCAAAGCTCCATTGTCAAGGAAATTAGATTTTGGGGACAAAGAAGTGCAGGAAATTGTAACTTCCTCTTATCAAAGTTTAGAAGGGTCTGTATTGTGAAATAAAGTGGGCTCAGTTATTGGTAATCTCATTAGACATCTCCAGTCAACAGCATTCTAGTAAATTGGGAAGAGCACATGTAGCCACACCAAGTCTTCAGGCATAAGGCTTTTCATGTCCATGGATTTCCAAAGTATCATGAGAGCTTTTCAGCACAGGAATCATTTTCCAAATGGAACATAACTCACTCAAATATGTAGACATGGGAGTAGATATGAGTCTCCCATAAGAGAGATGAAAATAGCTTTTCTTTTAGATAGTCTTTACATAAAGACAACAGTAATTAGATACACCAGCACATTTACAACAAATACCACAAAAAAATCTCTGACACAACTTCTCACTGAGTGGATGGTTTAAACTGCAAATAAAAACTAAATTTGCCAAAATTCATAAAAGGTGCAGTCAAAAAGATTATATCTAAAAACTCGTGCGGTAGAGCACAAATAGTCCTGAGAAGAAAATGTACAGCCTTAAGTCATTGCATGAATTAAAAAGAAATGAAAATAGACAAATTCAGCATCATCTGACTCAAAGTATTAAGAAAATAATTATACAATCAATAGGAGAGTAGAATAATAACATCAATAAAGAGATAGCATATATTTGTAATAGAATAAACATTTAGAAATAATGAATAAATTAACAAGATGTTTCTCTAGGGAAAATAAATTAATTCAAAAAATAGACATTTTAAAAAGGACATGAACAATTACTCAAAACAATAAATGAAAATAGAGTAATAATAGAGAAAGGGAAGATGTTAATTAACTGACTGAAATGTCTGCCTAAATGTAATAATTATGACACAAAAATGGTGTACTAACTATGGAATAAGCATAGGGCTTGTTAGGCAGGATTGTTAAGAAAAAAAGATACAAATTACAAATATCAGAAATTAAGAAAGTGTATCACTAAAGATGTATAGTCATTAAAAGATAATATGGAAATATTGTAAACAACTTGATGCCATGAACTCAATCACTTCAGTGAAATAGGCAAACTTTTGAAAGTCACGAATTATCAAAGCTCAATTAAGAACTACTAGACACCTGATTAGTTCTATATCCACAAATCAGAGTTCAACAAGAATAAATAGAAACTCGATTAGATCCATATCTATTAAAGAAATTGAAAACTTTATTTAAATCTTCCAACAAAGAAAATTGCAGCACCAAAGGGCTTCCCTAGGGAATTTTACAATGAAGAAAGAATCAATGGTGATTCTGTACAAAGTCTTCCAGAATATAGAAGAGGAGGGGACACTCCTCAGTCAATTTTATGGGACCAGCATTACCCTGGGCCCCTTCTTAATCCTATTTCCTTAGATTTTCTGTAGTGAGTTTGACTATCAATGGTTTTTACAGTCCCCTAGATGATACCACCAGATGGGAACTATTGGCATAGTACACTGGAAGATCCAGGTAAGGATGTAACATGATATAACTTTCATGGAAATAATCTTGTAATAAGTGTTAAAAGCACCCAAAAAGTTCTTGTTTCTCTACCTAATTTTAAGAATTTAACAAAAAAATGGGAAAAAACATTGAAATATAAGAGATATTCCCCATATTTTTTATAATCACAGCAATTTTATGTAAACCAAAGCTTTCTTCAATAGTACATTGTTTAAATAATTTATTGTGTATTTAATTATTAATTATTCTTTAAAATGATTATTTAAATTCCTATTTGATAACAAAGAAGAGTTTTTTATGATACCTTTCTTAATGAAAAAGAAAAACAAGTGACTGACCAGAATATAAAATTGGACTTTATATTTTACAGAGTGGTGAGAATATGTAACTACATTAAAATGGGGAAAGATCCAGGTGTATATATGCCAAAATATTCAGTTATATTTTGGGGTGGAATTTGAGTAGATTTAAAATTAATTTAACAACTTTTGCTTCTTTGTATTTACTGATATTTGAAAACAGATTATCATGTATTTTTGTACAATTAAGCTAATTCTATAAAATCAAAGAAAGATCACCATGGTTACAGTGTGTGGAAACCAGCTATGAAATTATGAAGTTTAAGTGATCTAGACTAGGGATGGTGATAACAGTGTGGTAGAGAAAAAAGAACATATTTAAGAGAGATTAAGAAGGTGTACTTAAATGGATTTGGGTATCCCCAAATGAATATAAATTGGATTTTATTATCTCTTATATTTTATTTCTTTAATAGAAGAAGAGATAAAAATATATGTGCCTCCTCTAACTCAAGAGGCTT
The DNA here is from genome assembly GCA_963574885.1 of Lepilemur ruficaudatus. Taxonomy (NCBI): domain Eukaryota; kingdom Metazoa; phylum Chordata; class Mammalia; order Primates; family Lepilemuridae; genus Lepilemur; species Lepilemur ruficaudatus. The sequence continues at coordinate 40,349 of CAUYRT010035115.1, forward strand.
AAAAGGAGACGAAGAAATCATTCTTTAACAATTAAATAAGAAATCTAAAGGTGTAATATATCTGAATTGTTTGTCCTGGATTTTTTAATTAAAAACAAGTTAACTTCTATTTTTATGATTTATTTAATTAATTCATTCTTTCACTCAATCCACAACTTCTTAAAAACATCATGCATCACACAATTTGAAAGAGACAAAAGAAAAACAAGATATAATCTTTACATTTGAGTCAAATGCTTAAATAAAACAATGAAGTCTTAAATCATTTTGGTGTCAAGTGTAGGGTAATTTTGATGAAACCATTGAAGTAATTCATCAGCTCTGCTGTCTTTCTTTCCAAAAATCTAAACAACAATAAAAGAGCAGTGTTGTGTGTCTCCAAATATTCATATCGGCAGCTGCATTGCTGTGCAAAAGCAAAACTTACTATAGAATAATTGATTTTTCTATGTCATTTTAAGTTATGTATACAGTCAGACTCCAGGTGAGTGCACAGGAAGCCTGGACTGCATAGGGTCTCATTATTCTGACTTTGGTAAATGAGCCAAAGGCTCAACTGAGAACTGTGTCTTCATCCATCGGCATCACTGTGTATATATACTTTTCCTCTGTTTCAGTTATTTAGTCTTATCCCAGGAGTTTTCCTTCAAACCTAAACTATTTTAGCTTTCTAATGATTGGTGGAATATTATGTATTTCTAATACTTTGAGCATTTTAATTATGCTTGCAATTACTTTGAAGTTCAAATATAGAATTTAAAAGAGATCTAATCAAAATATAATTAATTAAAAAGAATCAGTGTGCATAGAAATATCTTGAAACATAGTGTTGGGAAATGGTTTACGTCTCTTTTGAGCATATGTGTATGTGTACATGTTTTAAATCCATAAATACTGAGTATCGAGTTGCAGAGAAACTCCAACTTAAAAAAAGGGATTAATTCAATGAAGTTATGATATTTTAATCTTTCTGAATTGCTCCAGAAAATCATTTCTAGATTACCTTGGGTTTCTACATTGTCTTCTTTTTCATTTTATTTTAAATTTTTTATATGTTTATTGAGACATAATTTACAATCAAAAGTTAAAGGTCAGAAGGAGGGGTGCCTGAACCTACAAGAGACGTCATGGGAAGAAGTTGTGGAGTAGAACTGGAAGGAGAAAGGCCTCGGCAGGGATCTACATTGTCTTCTTTGTCTTTAACTAACACAATTTTATTTCGATTTCAACACTGATTATAAGTTCGGGTTTCTTTTTTTCAACTGACGTGATTCTGTGTTCCGTATAATTTTTTAGCAGAGCTTCAATAAACAGTGATGAGCATTATTGCAAAAGGATATAAAATCTGTAAAGAAATTAGTACTATTGCCTTTCATTTTCAAATATAGATATTTTAGTTGTTTCAACAGATTTTGTTTTAAATGTACACGTATTTGTTAGATGAAATACTGAGGAGGAAATTGAATAGGCATAATACATATTGAGAAGTCTTAATTGTGGTTAGCAAATTATAAATAATAAAATTAAAAAGGGAAAATTTAATAGCAACAATGTAAGCAGTCACATTTATTTGAATGATTTGCTTTTAAATAAATGTAGTAGATATAGACATTAACAAGTACATCGATTATGTTATGTCACACAAAGAAATTACAAAATCTGCACTCAGTTCATCGTCAGGAAGTACTTTAAATTCTTGTCTGAATCTAAACTGTGTAGATGCATCCTTGTGGATTTCATTGCACTAGGAAAGATCACTCATCCAAATGAGACTAGAAAATATATAAATTCACATTCTATATAAGGTTGAAGAGATTTATAAATTTTAATTATCTCTTATGCTTTCCATTTCTGTTAGCAGCTTGAGATATTTTAAAGATAAATAAAATAATTCTTTGGGTCCTAAACAGTACCAGATATCCTATGTAACAAATCATCTCCAAATTATCATCTTTCATTTACATAATACAGGAACTAGAAATGATTGACCTGCTGGTCTTTTTCAAAGGGAAAAATGATTATACAGTTTTTTTTTTTTACATAAATACAATAGGCTTTCCTATAGTACCATCTCAACTTTAGAAAGTAAAGACAATATACTAAAATAATTTTCCTAGGTAAATGATAAGATTAATGCAACCTAAGGTTGATACATTGTAATCTTGATTATCAAGCTCAATGAATTCAAATAGTTCATTCCATTGATGTTAGGGTGGGAACCTCAAGAGGAGCTCATGGAACAAGTTGGAGAAAGAATTCTCACACCGAGTTTAGGATAGATAGTTTAGGATAGAAATTCAAAGTTTATTTATTTTCTCAAGAAAGAAAGAAAGAGAGAGAGAGGAGGGAATGGCCATAGCACACAGAGGAAGGAAGAAAGTGCCAGGAAGCTAAGAAAAAGCTACTTGGAGCTTTAAAGGGTAAAAATGCCTTTTTTCCCCCTACTGCTTCAGCAGACTGGGTAACAGAAGCGGCAAAGTTGTTGCAGATGCTCTTTACTTTTTTTTTTTTCCTCTGTGAAGCTGACTTTCTCTCAGTCCTTGGAATCTGGTGCTGGCGAGAACTGAAGCAGGGAGTTCACACCCCTACTGTCTGCTTAGGGCTCTTCAACACTGCGAAAGTGAAACTCTTACAGATAATGAGTTAGACCACAGATGTTTTAATTAAACAAAGGGTAGTTGTGTTGTCAGTGAGCTTTTCATCAAAGGGGCAATTATGTGCTGTGAGTTTATTTCTCTTACTTTCTGTTTGATAGTTTATTTTCCTGTGTTAGATAGGTTATTAGCAAGGCCACCTTCCACTTGACAACATATACGTTGATAAGAATGAGAGTTAAAACACCTCACTTACTTTATAATGACTTTTTTTGTATCATAGGGTAGCAACGATGTTAATTCACCCATAGACTCTCAAAATATGCAATAGAATTTTAGAGACAGAAACCCATCATTTAAAAGAAGACAAATGTAAGAGAGACACTAAGGAACACATCAGAACCAAGATTATACACTGTATTCATCAACCCAGTGTCTCCAAACTGATCCATCATCATCTGGATTAAAAAAATCACAGTGTGATCTCTACAGAAAAATTATAATCAGCCTGGTTTTCTTATTTATTTTTTATTTCTCATTTATTTATTCATTTACTTATTTATAAAAACAATCACCCTGTGTTGTCCAGGCTGGTCTCAAACTTCTGGGCTCAAGCAACCTTCCCGCCTCAGCCTCTAACCCATGGGGATTACAGGTGCATGCTACCACACCCAGGCCATATATTGTAATCAAGTTGAGACCATCTGAGATTTTACTTTTCTTATATTTTATAAACTTACTGCCACTGAAATACAAGTCTGTTTTATATAACTGTATTCAGTTAATTTCATGAGAATTTTGCTTTAAAAAAAGGTATGCATTCTTATTGAATTTTTTAAATTTCTCTTTTGAGCTCTAAACATCAGATAGAATACGTGAGCCACATTTTTAACTTGGACTAGTCACACATTCAGACTGTGGACTCTATTTTCATCTGAGCTGTACAACTTATTCATGTATACATGAAGATTCTGTGCTTTACAAAACATGGGCCAGTATATGCATGAAGTGACTTCATTCAAACAACAGTCTGTTTACTCAACGAGTAATTAGTGTTGTGGGTCCTGCTTTAGCCCTCTGATTTTCTCCGTTTTTTAAGTCAGAATGTACTAGATTGATTCAGGGAAACTTGCAGCAAAACACTAATTGATATATATTTAGATAGCATCTACTTAATTATTAATTACTAGTAGCTTATAAGCCTTTCATAGATTTACCTATGAGAACTTATTATTTTTTGTTTGTTTGTTTAACTGAGTTGAGTGGCTAAATTTCTAAAACATAGTTTTATGTAAAGACTTGCAATAGATTTAGCCTTCCCTAAAGGAAAAAGTGAATGATGTTCAAGGAAAAAGTATCCAAATCAGGTGAAAAAGGCAAGCGGAGAAGCCTCCTGACAACTAAGATAAAGGTGGGACTGATGTTGGCTGTGTGGTAGAAGGCTTGGAAGTAGCAAATAGCTAAGAGAAATACTTCCCAACCTTTTTACAGTATGGCTCTAATAGAAAATGCCACTATTTATAAGGCTCAAGGAAGGACATGGATACGACTTGTTACTTTAGGAATCGGCAGCCCAGAGTTCCTTGTTCGCCCAAGTTCTTCTCTGGTTTCTTATACTAGTAATTAGTCTAATACTTATAAATTAGTAGAACGTGTCCTTTAAAAAGAATATATGTATATACATAAATGCATATACACACACACACACACATACATCTCGAAAGATTAGAACTCATTGTGCATTTCTCCAAGCTGATTTTCACAGTCATGAATGCATTGGGTGATTAACAAACATTAAGAGTGATGCCCACTCTGTGTTAAATAGGGTATAGGAATATATTTTTTCCTGCATCATCAACAAAAGGTAGTGTTCTTTTGAAAATTGTGTGTACATTTTTGTATATCTGCATGTGTGTGCATTTTCACTAAGTGGGACCAAATAAAAATCAGATTAAATATATATTTTATAGAGTGTATTATTTACAAAAACAAGCTTACAATTCTGAAATTTACCTAAATTATACTCCAAATGAATGACCGAGATTTAAAAGACTTCTCAATTTCCAAGCCATGGAGTATTCCTATGGAAAACAATGAATTTATCAAGCCTATTTTATCCTCATGCCAATCACAGCGTATTTTTCCTTAGTCTGTATCTCTATGGCTTCAAAAATGAAAGAATTAGATATGATGCTTTCTGAAACTCCAACTTAAGCTCTTTTTTCTTAGGGAATAAACTTTCTTGAAAATTATACACATCTGCACTCATTAAGTTGCCAGAATTCCTAAGGTTCATTCATTTTTCTACTAACTTTACTGTCTACTACCTACTTTAACTTTATTAAAAGTCATATTCAGCAAATATCTGTAATATTGAGGGGCATACTTTCTAAGCTTCAATATTTAGAAGTAGACATAAACTTTGAAAATATATATGCATATATTCCACACTTATGCTAATATATAATATGCTTTTTCATTAAAGGTTTTTCAGAGGGCTAGCTTTCTTTGTGTTCTTTTCATTTGATTCATCAGCGACTTTTCAAATATCTGATGTGAAGAAAGTTAGTACTATACTTTCAACTTTCAATTATGATGATTTACCTAGGGCAGAGTGTCAATGAAAAGATTTTTTTCCTTGTTCTCCTTCTCTCTGACTTCCCAACTTTAAAAGAGGTAGGCCCTGAATATAGGAAGGAACTTAAGCACCTGTTAACTGACACAAAGTGAAACATTCAATGTAAGATTTGACATTCTTTAAGAAACTCTTTCAGAAATTATAAACAAAATTGAAAACTAAAGTCTACTTGTATTTCAGGATTTGACCTCAGGACCACTGATCTGGAAAATTAGCATCTGGCCAAGGATGATAAGACCTACAGTAACATAAGGAGTAGTTGGAAAACACACTTCAAGAAATTAAAAAGCAAAATTTTCTAATGTGCCTATCAGGACTGCATGCTGAATTTATAAACTTTGTACCTGTGTATACACTCAGATAGTTTCAAGCAGATTGCACGTAAAAAGCATTTCTATTTCAATAAGCAGTCTAGACTTAGGAGAGTGAGCAGATGGAAGGATAGATGGAGAGATCAGCTTAACCAAAGCAGAATCAGAATTATACTTCACATATAGACTTTTATTAAAAATGGCAATAGTCAGGTTATTTTCATTCTACCCTAAATTGCCTATATTTGTGGAAAGGAAGAGAAGTTTCGTTAACGTTTTTAATGTCCAAAGATTTTCTAAATATGATTGGAAAAGACTGGAGCATTTAGATTGAGTTATTAGGGTTCAGGTGGAAAGTTATGCATGCTGAAGAGTTGACTAGAGAGAATAAATTTCTTTAGAGGTTACTCGAATCTGTCATGATCAGTCATGATCCTGGAATGTTTTCCATTCATTAATAAACAGAGAAATTCTATGTAGTTCTATCTATATCTGAATCTTGATGTGCCACTACTAAAAAAATTGTTCACAAAATTTCTTCTCTGCAGGGACGTGGCAATGTTAACTGCTTAATCTGTATTTGTAATTAATTTAGAATGATGAGACCAATTGTTGGGATGTGACGATAATAACTAGTTTTATAGACTGAATGGTACCATTGTGAAATGTGTGGCTGGTCAGCATTTCCTATTACTTCTCCTATGGGCACGATAGGCAGTGAAGGCCCAGGATCATTTCCCTTGCCAATCACAAGCTCTGGCTATGACAATGAATTGGTTTTCCATTCTTCAACAGATTCAGCTCCAGCTAGGTAAATGCACTAACTCTATTTTATTTTCTTATTTTATTTGTAGCTTTTCAGGTCTGAAATAAAATATTGAATGGTTTCATTTACAGGGGCACATACACTTGTAAAATCAAATAGTAGACATATAGCCACTCTGTTCCTGCCCTACTGGTTGATAAATGCTAAGGTTAGAAAGGCTAAATTAGAAATTCACATAATTGGACTTCAAATCTCTGCTTGGTCCCCATTATCAGGTTACATAACTTTGAATATGCTCATCCTACACCTCTCAGGTCCAGTTAACTCATTTATAAAACAAAAAAGTCAATGTAGATGTTCTCAGTTTCTCTTGAAGTAGCAATATTGCATCCCTTCACATCTCTTTCTGATCTGGATTGTATTTTGTGTTTGTCCAGATGGTTACAAAGATAAAGAGCTGAATGAAAAGTTTAGAATCTTTAGGTGGGAGAGCGCTGGATGGAGCCCAGCAGCTGCTTTGCAGGTTAAGCCTTGGCTAGGGATGGGACGTTTTCTTCAATATCCAGCAATCTATGCTACAATAACATGTTCAAACATAAGAGCATTATTAATAAAGCACATGTGGGCACATGGTAAGTAAAGTGCACAATAGGTACCTAGAAAATATTCTGCAAACTCACATTTGCAAGCTGTACAAGTGCCTGAGGGTTGGTGGACAAATTCTGAATGGTTTTCTTCATCCTCTATTTGATGCCCTAGACTCAAAGACTTTTCATTTGGTGCAGTTATCCTGGAAATCTGAGCAGCCTGGAACATATGATGGTCTCTCATTCTATGTGTCTGACCTCATTGCAGTATTAGTACAAAAGCTCAGTTTCAACCAGAAAAGAAACAGATACCTATCTCCCCACCTACCCTAGTTTCTTTCCTTATAGTTTGTCATAGGCAAGTATTTTCATCTCTATCAAGTTTTTCCTACTTAACCTCTCCCTGAAATTGCTACTGCATTTTGCTTTAACTATTCTAAGTATTATTCACTGTCTACTATTCTATCACACATTTGTTTTTTGCTTGGAATTATTATTTAACATTTTTATGAATAAAGGTAATTCAACCCACCTTCATCAACAGAATGGTAAATTTATTGCAATCCAAAGCTACATATTCTATGATTTGGATTGCCTCAGAGCACCAGATCCAAGTATGTGATTGCAAATACAGTCCTATTAGAACATTTTTTACAGTACTTTCTCTTTTTTTTCCATACCTTCATAAGTTATAATCCATCTCTTAAAAGTATAAATTTGTCACCCTGGATGGCAAAGAGAAATGTTAAAAAATTCTATCCAAAACCAAAACTTTTTTATCTTTACAATTTACTAACATTTTCTTTTAAATCTCCTTTAGAAAAATGTGTGTCAGCTTTTTATCAATTTCTAGTCTCTGTGATTTATCTGCTGTTGTAAAAATATTGGTTTCACTATCTTAATAATAAAAAAGTATTCTATCTAAAATGCATCAAGATACATATCCTTATTTTTTCATTTTCTTATTCTTTCATACGTCTTTTTTCACTCCTTTGGGCCAAACTGAATGCATCTGACCTCCTATTGCCTAGGAAATAAAAACAGCTGCCATTAGTCTCCTGTAATTCTATTTTTTTGTGTATTTGTTTGTTTGTTTTCTGATTCAATTAAACTTATAAATAAGGAGGAAAAGCTCTGGTGCTGAATTAATAAAATGTTTAATAAAATAAATAAAACAGTGTTTTTATCCTCAGGGGTCTATAATCCAGTATGTTGGCTGCTAAACTAGGAAATCTCTATGTCAATATCCTGCATATTGCTTAAAGGAAATATATAACTTCTAACACGTCCTCAGATGATTCTAAACAAACAATAACCAGGTAACAATAAACATAGTGTGGGTATAAAATGATTAGGTGAACTGAAAATTACATTTTATTCACATTTTATCCAGTTCTCTTTTGAAGGGATATAGTTTTACCTTTTATTCTTTAAAATAACATGATAGAATCCTTTTTCATAAGTTTTCTTTAATATATTACATATTTTTCATGAAATTTTATTGTTGCCAGAGTAATACATGTTCATAGTCAAAATAATCAAATAGGATTATAATGAAAAATAGTAGTTTCCTGGACCAATCCTTCTTTCAACTCTCATAAATATATATTCTTATATTTAGTCCTACATTTTAAAGTTAGTTTTTCTTTCTTTTTTTTTTTTTTTAGGGTAGTCAAGTGAGGTAGTGAGAAGGGGAGAAAAAGTAGTGGAAGAAGTTTGATCTAAAAGTGACTATGAGCAATCAATTGAGATAACTCACTACCTTTGGACAGTTATTTCTTGATTTATCAATTTTAACACCATTTATTAACTTCCTATTTTATAGTGGTTAAAGCATTAGCTTTTCAAAAACCATACCACACTTTCCTTGTAAGACCTTATATAACTATAGTATAGTAGTAGACCCAAAGCAGGAAATTGGCATTGGTATAATCCACAGACTTTATTCAGATTTCACAAGTCTTATACGTACTCATTTGTATGTGTATGTGCGTAGTTCTGTACAATTTTATCCCATGTATAGACTTATGTAGCCACAATTGAGATTCAAAACTGTTCCATCCACTACAAAGACATGCCTCATGCTACCCCACTATGGCCACCCTTTCCTCTCTGCTCCCTCATCCTTAATCCATGGTAACCCTAATCCACTGTCCTTATTTATAACATTTCCAGAATGCTCAAATTAGTTTTTAAAAGCTTTGATTATTGTGTTTTTATTTCTAATATTTTTGTTTACTTTTAGCTTTCTCATAGCATTCTGTTCTCATATTTTGCATGCAATACCTTCCTTTATCTCAGAATAAATGAGAATAATTATAGGATTGTTGTTTTTAGTTGTTCTTTTTTGCTACATTTATCTGTTGCCTCCATGCTCTCCCCCTTTTAAAATTGTTTTTGCTTTTCTCTTTACATAATTTAAGAGTGATACCCTAAAAAGCAAATTGAAACTACTGTGTGGATGTTTAGGCCTGTTAATCTTTTCTTTGGGGAATCCCAAATATTAGAGGCCCAGGAGCTCACCAGTGGAGATGACATTGTCCCCTGTGACTTCACCCCAGACACCAAAATCACCGCCCCAGCAACTCCATGGGCTGCCTATGCTAAGAGGCTGACAAAGTGGACTTGAGATACTTATTACTTTTCTTTCTTTGATATTAAGGGTTCTATTATGTTTCTGTAGCTTGCTATCTCCTTAGCCTATGATCCCAATATACTCTTTGCTCTCTCTCAAAACATACACCCCTATACTCCCACACCTAGAAAGAAATACGGTACAGGGAACTAAAATCTGTGCCATTCTATTAATAAAAATGAATGGATATGATCACTACATGCTGGAGGTAACATCTTCATACCAGCCAATCCCTCAACCCTTTGAGGAGAGGACTACTCACTCTCCAGTACCTTCTCCTAATATCCCCTCAGCTTTCTGTTATGACCTCCTGCCCTGTGTCTCCATTCACGACTACCACAACCACACTTTCCCTTTGGTGACACACATACCACTAATTTTAACATATGCTTTACTAAACTGTAAGTTTGTATCCTCCAACAACATAACTACTGGACCTACCACTTAGGCCTGACAAATGCACATACACAGACACACGTGCGCGCGCGTGCACACACACACACACACACACACATACTTTTAACACACATTATAATACCCCGAGATATTATTAGAGACCCTAGAAATTTCACATCTGTTTCCTTGGTTAATGTCATATAAATAGGAAACTTAGTTACAAACCAGCCTACAAGAACTCCGTGTATTTTTACTGTAGTCCTCCTTTTCACACTCATAATAAAGTATTTTCTATATGCTTTAGGGCAACTTATGCTCTACTCTCCAAAAGTCTCCTCTACATTTCAGGCCACTCATGTACCTCAAATAATCGAGATCAAAACTGATGCCAAAACATCCAGAGGTCAATTGGAATGCAGTGTTTCAAATGCTGTCTTGATCCAGTTTTGAGGCCCTGGAATAGAGGCTGCTCAGTTCCCCTTATTAGGCAGTCAGTTAAGTCCTCTTCCCCAACAACCTACCCTATTGGACTTTACACTCTGGGGCACTATACACCCTAATCACCTTAGGACCAGGTACCAGGTAACCAGGGACAACTCTTATGTCCCAGAGCCCACTGGTATTGTTCCAAGCTAGTCAATGTTAAGCCTGCTTACCCTGCCTTGCTCGTCCCTCCCATGGAAATCATGATAAATGCTCTTGCCCATGATTCTTTCTTTCTTGCTGCCCTGCAACTCCCAGTGTGACCCCCACCCCGTGGCTCCATGTATTCTTCCTTTCTTGGGATCAAAGAGTATAACAAACTGTCTTTTCAATGGCAGTCATCTCCTGATATATTGGCCTTATCATACCTAAATCATAGTAAAACTTATTAAAAATATTTGACTGGGCCTGGCGTGGTGGCTCACGCCTGTAATCCTAGCACTCTGGGAGGCCGAGGCGGGTGGATAGCTCAAGGTCAGGAGTTCGAGGCAAGCCTGAGGAAGAGCGAGACCCCGTCTATACTATAAATAGAAACAAATTAATTGGCCAACTAAAAATACATAGAAAAAATTAGCTGGGCATGGTGGCACATGCCTGTAGTCCCAGCTACTCGGGAGGCTGAGGCAGGAGGATTGCTTGAGCCCAGGAGTTTGAGGTTGCTGTGAGCTAGGCTGATGCCACGGCACTCTAGCCTGGGCAACAAAGTGAGCCTCTGTCTCAACAAAAAAAAACATTTTGACTAAATCATACCATTTTATGACATCTCATCAAAGGCTTCTATCCTGAAGGCCCAGTTAAAAGATCTCTAACAACTTGATGTAGCAACAACATTCTCTTTACTCAGATTATGAATAGAAGTATATAATGGTTTTTGTACAAGATATACCAATTCAAAAAAAATTACAAATTATCGATAAGAGAGATCTTTTTTTCCCTGCAAAATTAAATAAGTAACAGTATAGCCATGGGTCCAGAAAGCAAAAATTACTGAAGTAAATGCATTTTGTTTTTAATGTAGGTGTTCAGTCCATTACTACAGCATCACGGTTGCCAACATCATCACCTTTGGTAGTTGACATCTGGAAGCTCATTGACTTAAGTGACATCTCTTTTTATATTACTAAGTTAAGCTCCCACGCCCAATATTGCCTTCTAACACAAGGTGGCCCAGTCTCATCTCGTTTTATGACTACAGACACACACATAGAAAGAGAGAGAGTCATTTTTTCTTCTCAGTTTTACTATTCAATCATATACAGAGACTATCAGTTTTTATTTGAAAAAAGAGAGAATATTTTCACAGCTGAGTTAAGGACATGTAGTTCTGATGTTTATGAAATGATTTACTTTGCACATTTCTTATTATACTTGTTAAGAGATTTGTTTCTGCTTCGAGACATTTCCCCCATTCCTTTGAAGTTATCTGGTACACAAAGTGGAAGGTGAAAGGGGGCAGAAGGGTGGGTGAGGGAGGATTATTTCTAGTGTAATTACTAATCTCAGATGGAAAATTAACATTCAGTTTTGTGTCGCACAATGAAATTTTGGTCAACCACAGACTGCATATATGATGGTGGTTCCACAAGATTATAATGGAGCTGAAAAATTCCTAACATCTGGTGACGTCACAGTCATCGTAATGTCATAGCACACCATTATTGAAGAAGATAAAATATTTTTTATAAATTTTGCATAGCCTAAGTGTACAGTGGTTTATAAAGTCTACAGTACTGTACAGTAATGTCCTTGGCCTTCACATTCACTGGATACTCACTCACTGACTCACCCAGGGCAACTTCCAACCCTGCAAGCTCCATTCATGGTAAGTGCCCTATGGGTGTACCATTTTTTAAAAATCTTTTATATCATATTTTTTACTCTACTTTTATATGTTGGATACACAAATACTTACCATCATGTTACAATTGCCTACATAGTTTGTAGCGTAGAAGTGATAGTCCATGCCATATAGCCTAGGTGTGCAGCAGGGTATAACACCTAAGCTTGTGTAAGAACACTCAATGATGTCCACACAATGGACGGTTCGTTAAGCAACGCATGACTGTACTTTAGAGTTACAGAATAAATGGTGAATGTTGATGGCAATATTTTAATTTCAATATCCTATGAACTTTTTGTTGAGACAAAAAAGTTGAGGTGTTAAATTCTACTACCATTGCATGTTCTCCAAACATCAAGAAAGTCTGGTAGTTCTGGGATAAATCAAACAAATCTTTGTGTGGCTCAGGAGGGATTAGTATACTTTGAATTACCTTCGTCCTTGAGGTTCAAGGTAGTTGTTATAGCAACTACATATGAACCTCCTGGGAATAGAATTTCCTAGCTTTTTATGAATTTGTATAATGATCCATGCAGCGTTCAGAGAGCAATGTAAAGTCAAATTGAAATAACCTAAACCAATTGTGTTTAAAGTTCAATGACCGCCCACATCTACCCCAGTGGTTTAATTTCTAGATGGTATGTGTTGCACTCACAACTGCCTGTGTGCTCTGGGAACTTTGCAACGATTATAAGGTAACTGTGGGGATGGAGCCTTCCCTTATATATACTTTGGAACACACTTTTGCATGCATGAATTGGTTTTGACCCATAGATTAAAATTTTAGTCAAAAATCTTAGATCAGAAGAAGATTCCCACTCTTTCTTCTCACCGGATCATGCCCCTATAAATTACGTCAGGTTGCCCTGTTTTCTTTTTGTTTTTGCTTTTTTCCTTCCACAGTCAGCTTCCTTGTCCCATCCCTCTACACAGGTATTGTTCAGTACACTCACTCCAATTCTCCCTTGGAGAGTTTTCTAAATCAGGTATTGCACACCCCCTCAGTTGCTAGACAGTGGAATTGTATCAATGGAACAGGTAGAGTCTTTATACTAAGACTGTGTTAGAATGCTCAGTCCTTGAATCTGTTACCAAGCACATCCAATCTTCGAAGGTGTGGCCACCCCACCCTTCTTTTTCTTCTTCTATAATTCCTATTTACTATTTAACATGAAGTTCTTTTGAGGTTTTCTTCCACTGTTGTCATTATATTGCATTCTTTTCTCTGTTATTGTCATGCTCCTACGTAGCCACATAATCCACAGAAAAAATGGGGCATTCCAGGCTATGGTAGAGTTTTCCAAAAACACAAAGGAATGTGTTTGGTATCCATAAGAGCAAATTAACCTCTATTATTCACTGAACACTGAATAATGTTCAAAAATTGTACATGTATAATATTCCTTTGTTTACGTATACCTGAGGTACAAGAAGCCCCTTGAATTTATATATGCAAATATTTGAACATAGGCAAATATTTCCTTGTAAAAAATTTTTCACAGCTTTTTTTAGATTCTCAAAGTATTTTTTGATTCTGAAAAAAATTTAAGGACTACTGAGTACCCTTTCCAGAAAATTAGTAACGAAGAAAAGAGATAGATGATTTTCAAGTGAGAGATGTAAGGAATAAAGTCATTACAAAAGTAAAATTCCTTTCATGAGCAAACTATTCCACAATAATCAATGGTACGATTTTTAAAACCTCTGACATTTTAGACTCAGAGATTTGACTAATCTTTAATCTTTAGATACTTTTCTGGGGGCAAACTTTCTCTTAAAAAATAAAGCAGTTTATTCTGTTATCTGTACAGCAAAAGAATGGCGGAGTTATATGATTATTTGGGGACTTTAAATAGCCAGGATATCTAAGGCAAATAATTTAGGTTTTACAAAATAATCCAGGGTTTCTACCCCCATTAATGGTTGATTAGGTCATTCAGATCAAATTTTTCATTAAGAACAGTAGTAAATTGGGAGGAAAAAATAAGCTGATAAAATTGTTAACATACTCCCATCCAGGATCTGGAAGAGGGGAGAAGCCCAGGAGTCTGAGCTGCTAAACAGAATTTCTGTTGCACAGGGCTAGGAGGAAAGGCATTAAAGATGAGAGAGGACCTCAGGGGGCTGTGCTCGAGCAGCAAAGAAGAACTGTAAGTAGAGAGTCTCTGCTGTGGCTGCTGCTCAGGGTACTACTGTGTAAATCCCTGAAATTGAGTTAATGTCTCAATCCATCAGAAATTCCAGAGTACTTGTCCCCATAGACCTTGGCAAAAGCAAAGGAAAATCATCTCAGGAGAAAGATAATCTCTTCTTACATGCCTCAGGGCCAGATTAGAGTGAGATGAGCTAAATCTGCACCTTGGATGTAAAATTTAAGGGGACAAGAGTGTGCCAAAAAAGTCCATAATCAAGTAATCAAAAACTCATGTTATGGACTGAATGCTTTTGTTACCCTAAAATTCATACATTGAAATCCTACCCCACAAGGTGATGGTATTGGGGGTGAGGTCTTTGGGAGGTGAATAGGTCTTCAGGTTGGAGCCCTCATGAATACGATTAGTGGCCTTATAAAAGAGGCCCAGAAAACAATCTTGCCTCTTCTGTCATGTGAGAGCACAAAGAAAAGAGGGCCATCTATGAACCAGGAAGTGGGCTGTCACAAAACACTGAATCTTCTAGTGACTTGATCTTGAACTTCCCAGATTCCAAAATTATGAGAAACAAATATTTCTTTTTTAAACCACTCAGATTATTGTATTTTTGTTATAGCAGTCTGAATTGACCAAGACCACTCAGTACTTAATTAAATAAGATATTTAAATTCAATACTTTTTAAAAGCTAAAATTAATTTTACAAGATACACAGTGAACAAAATGTCAAAGTCTTTGAAAAAGCAGGATGCAACAGGGCCAGGATTATGGTGAGGGAAGTGAGGTGAGTCATACAAGTACAAAGTTGGATTTTGTCTTTATTTAAAATGTTGATATTTTGTCTAAGCATCTGTTGCACATCAACTCTCTATATGCTGAAAAGAAATGGACTTGTGAGAATTAAATGAGCAAATGCATATAACATGCTTAGCACAGTGCTGGCATGTAAATAGAAAATGAATATTGGCTGCTATAATTACTACAAAATTGATTTCAGAAACAGATTTCAGCAAGAGCTGCTTGACATTCAGTATACTGGTGAATCAGCTCTCAAAAGAAAAAATGAAGCAGCTCTGATTTGTAGTAAACACTACAAGTGTTTACTTGTAGTGTCAAGTAGACACTAGTAGAAGCTACATTAGGTCAGCAAAGGCTTTGGCACATGTATTCTGGGCTAAAGAATATTGGCAATTTAACTGTCAGCAGACTGTAACTTCTAAAGGTAAACAGCAAAATATACTTTTGTGTTTTTCACAGAACCTAGGCAGGATTAAATTAGTGCATAATACATATTTGCATGTTCTTCATTTTGTCTTTGATTTTAAAATACTTTGATAAGCTTATTTGTGCTCTGTAACATGGACAGAAGCAAATTACAAAAGGAAACTCTCAGGGCTGAGTGATTATTATATGACTTGAGTTACCAGAATAACTGAGTTGGAAGTAATGCAGTTATGGTTCTTAAAAATTTTTTTCAAGGTTAGCAGAATTCAAGGTGCCATAAAATTTTAGTAGGTTGTTGATGGAAAAGACAATAAAAAATACAGCAATGATCCTTCAATGTGCCTTTTACTTAGTGACATGAGTTATGTAGCTTCTATAACAATAATACCATTGCATTTGCGCTTACCTAGACCCACACTTCAATAAACAAAGTAGGAAATGAACCATTACATGGAAAAAAAGCAAAATTAATTCTGAGCCCCACTAAAAAATAGATATAGCCATTTGCATTAAAATATGTATGTAAACATGACTTTTGATTAATTATGAAGTTTTCTAAGACAGTTATCCGGAAATGATTTCCTGCATAAACAAAGGCTGATTTGTGTTAATTTATTCCTTAGTTTTTAAGTGCCAACCTTATACAATTTAAATTTTAGAAACTTTTACCACTATCTTAGGTTACAGTATTTACCCTCTTATCTATAGGGATACATTCTAAGATGTCTAGTGGATGCCTGAAACAATGGATAGAACAAACCTTATATGTACTATGTTTTTTTCTATGATGAAGTTTAATAAATTGTAAATTAGGCACAGTAAGAGACTAACAATAACTAACAAAATAGAAAAATTATAGTGATAGAATAATTTATTACACAATTATCTAATAAATTCATGAATGTGGTCTCTCCCTCTCTCTCAAACTATTTAATATCTTGTTGTACTGTACTCACCCTTCCTCTTCTTGTGCTGATGTGAAATGATAAGATGCTTACATGATGACATGAAATGAGGTCAGTGACCTGAGCATTGTGACGTAGCATTAGGCTACTGTTGACCTTCTGATGATATGTAAGAAGAAGGATCAATGGTTTGGAGTGATCCTGGATCATCGAGTTATGGCAATTTCAATGGTTAGATGTCAGGAGTAGACAATATTGATGACTAATTGGTGGGTAGAGTATACTTACAATGTGAATATCTTGGACAAAGGGATGGTTCACATCCTGAGTGAGATGAAGTACGGTAGCAGGAGATTTCATCACACTACTTAGAAAGACTCACAATTTAAAACTTATGAATTCTTTATTTCTGAAATAGTCCATTTGATATTTTCAGACCACAGTTGACATAGGATAATTGAAATGGAAAAAAGCAAGACAAAGGATAAAGGGGTACTGCTGTATTGTACTTTGGTCCAAGAATCTTGCCAGGAATTTAAGATTAAATCTGAAGTTGTCTTTCCCCATAGAATAAGTTGAAAACATCCTACATGATCCTTTGTCTTTCAGGAACAAAAATATTTCATCCATTTGTAGAATCTTCTAGGGCTGTACAGAGAGTGAATCACTCCTTAAGGACAGAGGTAAAGAGAGAATTTGAGGGACAGCTGTCCTTGCATTTTTTATGCCAACTAGATCACACATTCACATATTCATTCATTCACACATGGGTTCATTCATTTATTTAGAAATGTATTGAGTGGCAATAGTGTAATAGGCACTATTTTTATTACTCTCATTATAGAAAAGAAGGTAGCAGCTTTCAGCAAGCCACAACCTAAAAATATCTAATTTGTTTTAATTTGCATATAAGGAAGCATAATTTCTATACCAGTTAACCCCATAGGGAATGTTGAAATACTTGAGAAAATACCAAAATCCCTTGAATATATTAAAGTACTATAAAAATGAAAAGAATTGCCATTCTTGAAAGTTAAATGGTTTAAATCCTTTTTGTTCCAAATTTGTTTTCCTGAGTTACCTCTTTTCACTTAACAGGACCATAACATTGTATAAAGTATGAAACCACCAAGTGTACTGGCTGACCAAAACAGCATCTAAACAAGAATCATTTCTAAGAGTTGCTTAATTTAATTATCAAATATTCTTTATCATTGAAATGAGATTTTTAGTGACCTTGAAAGGTATACTTTCAAATTTTTCTTGTATTTAGATGAGGTTAGTTAAAATTAAATAAGCATTCCTTGAACTTGATTCTTATAGGTAAATAATCATTTATTCCTTCAAAATCCAAATTTTACCTATGTATATTTTTATTGCTTTATATCCTATATTTTTTCTTCTGAGATATAATAATATAAGTTTGTTTGTTTTAATGTTTAACATTTGACTACACTTTGAATTCTGTAATCTGATTCATATCTATAATTTTTGTAATGTATTTATGAAAATTTTGTAATGTATTTATGAAAAATGTATTCTTATAGATATTTAGTGAATAAAGGTTGAAATGAAAAAGACTGTACCATCTTCACAGCTGCAATTACTTTTTTCCAAAAGTAGAAATTTCCTACAACTTTTTTTTGAAAAATTACAAACAAAAAAGTAAAAATATAATGCAATAAAGCTATGTCAACTATTATAAACATTTTTCCAAACATACTTTCTCTTTCTCTTCTTGCTACACATGTATAGACTTAAATAAAAATTCTTTTTTGTGAACTATTTAAAATAAGTTTCATAAAATGTGATACTTCATTCCTAAATCCTTTAGAATACATACGTTTGGAATAAGAGCATTTAAATATATAGAAAGAATATCACTCTCACATCTAGTAAAACTGAAAATAATTTTTAATATCATCTATCATCCAAGTCATATTCAAATCCCCCCAATTTTCCCCAAAGGCCAATTTACTATCTTTTAAGACCAGAAAGCAATAAAAATTTATTCATTGCTTTAAAATATGTATCTTGCATCTTTTTTGGTCTTGGACAATTCTCCCACTTACTTTTGCCTCATGATACTAAATTTTTGAAGAGATCAAGCCCATTGTTTCATAGAATGTACACATTCCTGATTTAGCTGACTGCTGTATAACGTCATTGTCAATGCAATGAATGAAAATTCCTGTTGCTTCACCTCATCTTCAGCATTTGATGTTGTCAATGTCCTGGATTTGAGACATTCTAATGTGTAGTGGTTATTAAAATATGTAATCTTGCTGTGAAAAGTCATCTCTTGTGCAATTACTTTAATGTTTTTCTGTTTCACCCTTTTTATTCATTGTGCATATTTGTGCTATCTTTTTGTTATTAAGAATCCAGCAGTTTTTGTTTTTATTTTGCTTTTTTCCCCCAAGATCCAGAGTTTTTAAATCATTACTCCTACATTTTCTCTAACTCATCAATTTCTGCTTTTTTCTATGTTATATCATTCCATGTTCCTTGTGTTTGCTTTGGGATTTATCTTTTTAAGTTTAAACTTATTTTTATTTTTTATTTATATAACTATTAAAAGGTATGGATTTTTCTCTAATCACCAATTTAATTGTATTCTATATTGGTTGACTCTTACAGATTCTATTGAATCATATAGATTTGTTCAGTTATATTTTCATTATATTGCTTATTAGATCATGTATATTTTGGTTGTATTTACCCTTAGAGTCAAGAGTTGTTTAATAGAGGATTTTAAAAATTTATTTGTAGAATGATTTTTACTGTTGTCACTTTAATTTCTATCTATTTATAGTTTTAGTGCATTTTGACTAATGTATTATTTTCATTTCAGCAATTTGAAGTTCTATTTTGTGAATTAACATATCATCATTTTTGTTAATGTTCTACATGCACCTAAAACATTCTTTTGTGTTATAACTTAATTTTTATGTGTCTATGTGAACTTTTTTATACTAAAAAGGTATATCAAATTTTTCAACATTATCCTGTTCTTGTTTGCATTTTCTATTTTACTGAAGTTGTTACTATGCTATTTGATGCATAGATATGTACCAGTCTTTTTCCTTTTAGTCCTTTTCTTGTTAATTCTACCTTGTCAGATATTGAGATCTAATTGTCTACTTTATTTCTTTTGTGTTTACCTGCTATTTATTTACCTATCTTGTATTTTTAGATTTTCTGAATCACTTTGTTCTCAGAGGACCTTTTTTATACGGAACACAAGACTTTTTCTTTCTGAAACAATATGAAAACAGTTTTTCTTTTAAAAAGTGATATAAGTTTAAGCCGATTTAAATTTAGTAATATATTTGATTTGCTTAGTTTCAGTTCAGTCATATTATTTTCTGTTCTATTTATTGTATTTTCCACTATGTGGTCTGTGTTTTAATTCTTAATTTTTTATGTTTTATCTTTGTTTCAAAATAAACAAATGTATAGATGTTTTTGTTATGTGAGTAGCATGTATAATTCTTAAGTCAAGGATTTTTAGTATGCCTGTCACCAGAATAATATTCATTGTACCCACTAGGTAAATTTTTATCATTCACCATCCTCTCACCCTTCCCCTTTTTGGCTTCCAATGTCCTTTAATCTCTTTGTGCCCATGTGTACCCATTATTTAGGTCCCAATCATTAGTGAGAACATGTGGTGTTTGTTTTTCCATCCCATTACTAAACCACTTCACTTAGGATAATGGTCTCCAACTACATACAGGTTGCTACAAAAGACATCATTTCATTTTTATGGCTAAGTAGTACTCCTATTAAGAGAGATGTAAAAATCCTCAAGAAAATATTAGCAGACAAAATTCCACAGCACATCAAAAAAAAAAAATCACCATGATCAAGTAGGTTTCATCCCAGATATGCAGAATGGTTTTTGTTTGTTTGTTTGTTTGTTTGTTTTTACCACGGAAAGCCATTTTATTTATCCCTAGATAACTTTTAAAATAAAAGACTGTAATGGAATGGTTTTAACATACCCAAATCAATAAATGTAATTCACCACATAAACAGAAGCAAAAACAAAGACCATATGAAGGTCTGAATAGATGAAGAAAAAGTATTTGATAAAATTCAGCTCCCTTTCATGATAAAAACCCTCAACAAACTTGGCATAGAAGGAACATATGTCAAAAGTATAAAAGCCATATGTGACAAACACACAGCCAACATCATATTGAATGAATAAAAAATTAAAAATATTCCCCCTAAAAATTGGAATGAGACAAGGATGCCCACTGTCACCACTTCTATTTACCATAATGCTGGAAATCCTAGCCATAGCAATCAAGCAAGAGAAAGAAATAAATGGTATCCAAATCAGTAAAGAGGAAGTCAAACTATCCCTGTTTGGTGATGATATGATTTGTATCTAGAAAACCCCAAAGACTTCACCAAAAGACTCCTAGAATTGATAAATAGATTTATTAAACTCTCAGGTTACACAGTCAATGTACACAAATCAGCAGCATTTCTATCTACAAATCATAGTCAAGATGAGAGTCAAATCAAAAACTCTAATCATTTATGACAGCTGCAAAGAAAAGAACATAAGTGGGAATATACTTAACCAAAGAAGTGAAAGATTTCTACAAGGAGTATTACCATACAAAACACTGATGAAATAAATTGTAGATGACACAAACAAATGGAAAAATATTCTATGCTCACGGATTGGTAGAATCAATATCATTAAAATGTTCATAGTGCCCAAAGTGATTTAAAGATACAATGCAATCTGAATCAAAATACCAACATCATATTTCACAGATCTAGAAAAAATAATTCTAAGTTTCATCTGGAATTAAAAAAAAAAGAGCCCAAATAACAAAAGCAATCTTAAGCAGAAGGAACAAATCTGGAGGTATCACATTACCTGACTTCAAATGATAATACAAGGTTATGGTATCCAAAACAGCATAGTGTTAGTATAAAAGTAGAGACATAGACCAATGGGACAGAATAGAGAATCCAGATATAAAACCATATACAGGTATGACCAACAGATCTTCAGCAAACTAGGCAACAACATACACTGAGGAAAGGAAGCCCTATTTAATGAATGGTTCTGGGAAAATTAGATATCTGCATGTAAAAGAATAAAGCAGGACACCTATCTTTTGGCATACATAAAAGTTAATTTAAGATATATGACAGACTTAAATGTAAGATGTGAAACCATAAAAATCCCAGAGGAAAAGGTAGGAAAACTCTTCTAGACATTGGCCTAGGCAAAGAATTTATGGCTAAGATCCCAAAAGGAAATACAGCAACAATAAAAATAAACAAATGAAACTTAATTAAATTAAAAACTTCTGCACAGCAAAAGGAATAATAAACAGAGTACATAGACAAGTTACAGAATGGGAGAAAATATTTGCAAACTATACATTTGACAAAGGGCTAATATCCAGAATTTACAATGAACTCAAACAAATTATCAAGAAAAAAATAATACCATCAAAAATTGGGCAAAAGACATGAACATAAGGCTTTCAAAAGAAGATAGACAAATGGCTAAGAAACATGAAAAAATTCTCAACATCACTAATCATCAGAGAAATGCAAATTAAAACCACAGTAAGATACCATTTTATCTCTGTCAGAATGACCATGATTAAAAAGTCAAAAAACAATAGATGCTGGCATGGATGCAGAGAGAAAGCTACCCTTATATATTGTTGGTGGGACTGTAAATTAGTGCAACCTGTATGGAAAACAGTATGGAGATTTCTCAAAGAAATAAATGTCGAATTACCATTTGAGCCAGCCATCCCACTACTGGGTACCTATTCAAAGGAAAAGAAGTCATTTTATCAAAAAGACACCTGCACTTAAATGTTTATTGCAGCACAATTCACAATTGCAAAGATGTGGAATCAGCCTAAGTGCCCTTTAATTTATGAGTAGATAAAAACATGTTTTCATTATTTTAAAAATATTTGTACCCCCATAATATTCTGAAGTTTTAAAAAATTACACTACTTTTAGTACTTGGAAAGGCTTGTGTTTCTTTTCTAGTGGTGCTATTATGTTGATACTTACTTCCTTTTTCCTTGTTTAGACTTTTACATTTAGTTAGTCAGTTTTAAAGAACTTCGTTGGACGTTCACCTATTATTATTTATGTGGTATTAAGAAATTTTTTCTATTTCTTGCTTTTTTGTTCCTTTTTTTGTTCTATTTCTTCTTCTAACTTTATAAAAACACATGACATTTTCATACTATTCTTCATCTTTACCTCACATTTGTCTTAGTTTAAATCTGCAATGTTAAATCGAATTAATTTTTTTCTGATGTCTGATTATTGTTTCCTGAGTTGTTCAAATTTATATTTCTTCTATAGCCTTTATATTAGAAGGGCAGCTTAGTTTCTTTAGAATTTTGTTTCATTGTTCTCTTGCTTTCAATGTGATGTGGTTCTTAAGAAATAAAATGCTGGAATTATTTTCTTTCCTTTGTGAATAACTAGGACTTTTTTGCTTAGTGACTCTTTTTTCTTCTTCCTTATTAAAATCTGATAGCTTCATTCAAGTAAGTGTTGACATTGACCATTCTGCTCAGTTTCCCCAAATATATGGCAAGTGTATAAATTCAGGTCATCTTTTATTTTGAGGAGGTTTCTTTAAATTATAGTTCTAAATATTAGTCCTGGTCTAGTTATCTTTGCCAGTCTTATCACTTTGTTTCCCATCTATTTTATGCTGTCTTTATTTCAGTTGAATTTTCTTGCCCCTTTTTATTTCTCTCTGATTCTTATTGTATTCTTGGCCCTGCCTATGCTCCACTGTATATCTTGTAATTTAGTTTTCTTACCTGAGAAGATTTTATCTTTTACTTTAATTTCTTACTTGAGTTCAAATATCGCAATTCACGTTCACCTGGCATTTATACATTTTTATTTTGAGATTTTGAATTTCTAGTTTCTGGTGCTTTTTAATCTTCAGTTATATCTAATTCTTATTAGAATATCACATTATAATTTTCCTCTATTTTACCACCTTTTAAAAAGGGCTTTGCAAAAATATTTTTTAAAATAATCTGTTCAAAGATTTTTTCATATTTCCTAGTCTCTTCTCATAACTTTATACAAATTTGAATTTTTTCTTTGGTTCATGTTTATATGTATTGGATTTTCCTCAACCCACAATACATCGGTGATACTATGAGGCCGAGTGGATGAAGAGGTTTTGATATCATACCAAATATCTTAGTACAAAATATACTTTTTTTCCCATAGGTATAATGGAACAGTTTCTTTAATGAATGAAGAATTTTTCTCTGGCTTCTTGAGATATTTTGACATTGCTTTTTTAGATTTTTTTGTTCACCCTTACCACCAACCATTTCAAGATTATCTTCCCCTTCTGGGGTGCCTCCTTATATGTATGCTAATATCCCTCAGACCAAGCAGTTACTAAGACCCTTTCCTCCAACTTCCTTGTAGCTGGAGCTCTAATGCACCAGACCTTAGACTTGTTCCCAGTACTACTACTCTCATTTGGTTTCTCTTTTTTCTGGAAATGAGCATAGCTGATATTATCTGTATTCTGCTACCACTGAGACCCTGTTCCACTATACTCTCTCCCATGCAATTTTTATTTCACTCTTTGCTCTGTTGTGTTCTCTGGAAACTACTTCACCAGTCTAGTATATTTATGCATACTTACAGGTAAATTTCATCTTGCAGTATTCTCTCCCTCTTAATTATGCTATAGGGAGGGTCTATGGGTAATTTTAATTCCTTTTCTTTTTGGTCTACATGCTATCATAACTGTAGAAAAATATAAGTTTGTGCTAATTTTTATCCAACGTCATCAGGAAAAGTTATTAATAAGAATAAAAATCTACTGTAAATGTTTTTCAAACTTTCTAGCCAAGAACCCTCATTAACTTGAAAGGTAGTAGCTAAATCTCTGACATTTTCCAACAGTTAATGTGTTTTAAAAAGCCTTTTTAAAAAAATTTCAGCATATTATAGGGGTACAAATGTTTAGGTTACATATATTGCCTTTGCCCCACCCAAGTCAGAGCTTCAAACATGTCCATCCCCCAG
The DNA here is from genome assembly GCA_963574885.1 of Lepilemur ruficaudatus. Lineage (NCBI taxonomy): Eukaryota > Metazoa > Chordata > Mammalia > Primates > Lepilemuridae > Lepilemur > Lepilemur ruficaudatus. The sequence continues at coordinate 64,961 of CAUYRT010035115.1, forward strand.
ACAGTGTGCACTGCAACTATTAGGTATGTAAATACCCATCCCCTTCACTCCCCTCCCATCTGCCTGACACTCAATGAATGTTACTACTATATGTGCACTTAAGTGTTGGTCAGTTTCATACCAATTTGATGGTGAGTGCATGTGGTGCTTCTTTTTCCATTCTTGGGATACTTTACTTAGTAGAATAGGCTCCAGCTCTATCCAGGATAAGACATGTTAGTTCACCACTGTTTTTTGTGGGGCTGAGTAGAACTCCATGGTATACATATACCACATTTTATTAATCCACTCATGTATTGATGGGCACTTGGGTTGTTTCCACATCTTTACAATTGTGAATTATGCTGCTATAAACATTCTAGAGCAGATGTCTATTTTATAGAATGTCTTTTGTTCCTTTGGGCAGACACCTAGTAGTGGGATTGCTGGATCAAATGGTAGTTCTACCTTTAGTTCTGTGAGATATCTGCATATTACTTTCCACAGAGATTGTACTACTTTGCAGTCCTACCAGAAGTGTATGAGTGTTCCTATCTTTCTGCATCCATGACAACATTTATTGTTTTGGGACCTTTTGACATAGGCCATTCTAATTGGAGATAAGTGATGTCTCATTGTGGTTTTGATTTGCATTTCCCTGATGATTAGGGACATTGAGCATTTTTTC